>OY755210.1:24422957-24534515 GCA_963576765.1 Draba incana | reverse complement strand
ATGCATGAGTTTGGTTTTTTGTGTTGTTGATTTTTTGAATCAAAGATTGGAGGGAGGAATGTTGGAGATTTAAGTGAAAGGGTGCCTTTGACAAACAGTTGCAAATGTTGATAATTTTATAAATGAACGGTTGCAAACGTTCATTACAACTTTTTAACCAATATAAATAATTGTTTCTCTACATAAAAAATAAAAAAAATAAAAGAAAGGAGAGGAACGTGAGATTAACCATAGACCAAAAGACTTTTTTCTTTGGTCAAAACACAAATACAAACACACAAAACTCTTTTTGTATCTCTTGTGTCTTAGCCTAGAACAAGAGAAAACTTTGGTTGTCTTATCCTACAAGGGATTTCGTGTAACCCAATGCATTGGTAAGGGTCGAAATACTCTTTAAGGAAAGTGCTTTCGAGTACGATTCAATCATTATCCAAGATCACCTTTACGTTATGATCCCAGAGTTACATCGACCAGTGAACTTGCAGGCCGATTTCCCGCCGTTTTATAAGGATCCAGAAGACGATCAACATATTGTTGGAAAGCCCCGAGTCTCAGATTTCTATTAATATCAAATTTGTATCCATCAGAGTTACGAGTAAAACGTTTTCGTCATTTCTGTACACCGCAATTTACAACATTTTAGTTTTTTTAGATGTGATTCATGTGAACCCGACTAATTTTACAAATATGCAAATTTGCGGACACATGCATACTATGTTTTTTTTTTTAATCGTCTAGATTTATGAATTACTACAAATTATGAGAACTATTACACGGACGATTACACAACGGACAACGATTACACAACGGACAATTTAGCCTAAACATGTGGGACTACTTCGAACGGCTCTCTTTGCTTCACGCTGAAAATCTCCTGTAAATATTGCCTCCATTAATTTTCATTCCTCGGGACTCGAACTCCATACATGTAGGTGTAGAAGCATTAATGAACCATTTAGTCAAACCATTGGACCAAGGGGGCTTCCACCATGCATACTATGTTAAGTATTTGTATTTGAAGGATTAGAACTTTTTACACCATACTGCAATAGAAACTCGAAGAAACTAATATTCAATAAATTAATAACTTGATAAATCAATATATTTTTTTGGTCTTAAATTAGTTTTTCGGCGTATTTAACATTTTTATAAATTAATAAAATATCGTTGGCCCAGGATTGAAAATTTCGCATCATCTAAACAAGCCCATATTCTACCAACTCAAAAACAGTTCCATGTTTTCAGCAGAAATCAGCATTGTTGAGTTAAAACTTAAAACTAAAATGTTTGTCCAAATTTTTCTTTTCTTTTTGATAGAAAATGTCCACAAATTTCTTGACCTATGAAACATAACTTCTAGCCGCTAAGTTTGGCAAGGGACTCAAAATACAGTGTTGTATATTCTTAATTTCGCTGCACAGTTTTCTTATGTCCATTAATATTATCATCCAAAAAAAAATACATATTTTCAAGAATTTTTAATGAAAACTTTGCTCACATCTACCTCGAGAGTCAAGGCAAATATATAATGTCCGAATATTCCCTTAGGTTTTGTAATTAACCAATTAATTACAAAATACCTCAATTATACACCCTCGTATATAAATCGAAATTCATAGAGACACTGAGACTATACCTTTCCTCTTGGGAATTCCTCTGATTTACAAGAATCTCTAAAAAAAGTTCGATTTTTCTCTCCGCCGCAATCATCCGATGTCGATACATATCCCCTACGATGACCCAATCTCCGGCGACCCATCACCGTCTCCGGCGCCACCAAAGCCGAACATGACGAATCTACCGACGAAGATTCTATCGAAAATCCTCGTAGGTCTAATCATGATTCCTTTAGCTGTAACAGCTTTCCTCTTCATCCTCACATCTCTAGGTTTCTCCTTCTTCTTCTTCGCTCTCTACTGGTTTCTCCACCGGAACCATCGCCACCGTCTCTGCCGTAATCGCCGTCACGAATCCTCAGATGGGTTATCTTGCAGATGCGTGAAGATGCTTCCTCAATTCAAATTCTCTGAACAAACAGAGTTTGGAACCGATTGTGTGGTTTGTATCGATGGATTCAGACAAGGACAGTGGTGTCGGAGATTACCTAGATGCGGACATGTGTTTCATCGGAAGTGTGTGGACTCTTGGTTGATTAAAGTCGCGACTTGTCCGATTTGTAGGGATAAATTAGTTTAGAAGAAGATGGATCAGAAGGTGAATTTTTTTTTTTGATGGAAGTAGTTTTTTTGTAGATTTGTAATATTTTAATGTTCTGTTTGGTTTCTTCAGTTTATGAGTAATAATCATGTACATGCTTTTTACAAATAGCTCTAAATTGTAGCTCGTTACTTCACTGTTCGGTTTGACACAGTAGAGAGTGGTGAGAATTGGTTCACTTTTATCTTAGTTGCTGTAGGATTCAAGCTGGTCAAATTACTTGTTGGGAATTTGGAAGTTTGATCAAGGCTTGGGCACGAAGTGGATATTCGGAAAAAATGCAGTATTTATGATTCGATTTGTTTTGGGAAAATTAATTTAAAATGTTTTCTAAATCTAAATTTGGTCATATACACTTTTATTTGACATTGCTAATTTTTTCCACAATTAACTTTTTTATATAAATAATTAGTTTTTTCAATTTTTTTTTTCAAACATGTAAAAAATGAAATAAAAAAACTTTTTATCAAAGGTGAAAATTTTAATTTCTAACCATTACATTAAAATTTGGATTTCTAATTTTAATCTATTTTGTACAGAATATACATTCTTCTGGCTATACATGTTCCTAAAAATTTAGAAAATGTAATCTATCGATTGTACATGTTCTAAAACTTTTAGAATATGTATTTTAAAATTTGTTCTTCGTTCTAAAAATTTAGAGCACATGCACATTCTAAACAATTTAGGAGAAATTTTCAGAATACGTCATCTGCACATTGATCTATGTTCTAAAAATTTAGAGAACCACTAATATTCTAAAAATTTTAGAATCAAATTTCAGAATACGTAATCTTTACTTTACTCTACGTTCTACAAAATGTAGAATATGTATTCTTCAGTTTGTTCTATGTTCTAGAAAATTTAGAATACCAATTCTAAAATTATTTTTCAAATTCCAAAAGTTTAGGAAATCAAATATTTCAGTTAAGGAAATCAAATATTCAATATATTTTTCGAAAATTATTAAATATATTTTCCAAAAATTAAGGAAATAAAATATTTAAATATTTCGAAAATTATTTAAATATATTTATATATTTTATTTTGATATAAATATCAAAAAATTTCAATTAATGGTATTAACAAATAAATTAATTTTCATAGTACAATTGAAATAATTCTGAAATTTAATTCTAAATTAAAATCAGAATACAATCTTACAATTAAGGAAAAAATCTAATATTTTGGAAACAAATCATTCAATAAATGAATTTAAGGGGTATTTGAGGACTTTAATTTCAACTAAAGTGTATGTCACCAACAAAGAAAAATAAAGGTGTAGATCACCAAATCTTAAATTTTTTGACCTAAAAATCTAAATTTCCCATTTGTTTTCAACAGATATCTCATTTTCCGATTTGTTTTGCTTCGAATATTCGGAATTACGATATCCGGATTTTTTACGGATATTTGCGGATATTCGGATACTCGCGGATATTCGGATACTCACGGATATTCGTTTTAAACCTAAATATCGAAACTAAAATATTACATTTTTTATTAAAACTATTTATTTTAATGTGCTATTTAAACTAAATAATGAATAAATATAATAAACCACAAAATTTTACTCAATATAATTAAAGAAAATTAAAAAGTAGATGATTTAAATGGTGAAAAATGAAATATTTGTCTTTTATTTAAGAAAAAATACGAAAACATATATTTAAAACTAGTAAGTATTTATTTTTACCATAAATATTTTTTGTCTAATATATTTAAAAAGGACTAAAAATGCAAATATATATAAATATATATGACATTACGGATCGGAGCGGATATTCAAATTTTTTAAATTAGTATTTGTGATTTGCTTCGGTTTAGACGGATAGTAGATTTTACTATTTGCTTTGCTTTTATTTGTAACGTATATCCGGATGTTTCGGATCGAATCAAAAAGAATATCGGATCGGAGCAAATATCATGGATAATTTGCCCAGCCCTAGTTTGAACAATGGTAACACAACACGATACAATTTTTGATGATACCGTACAAATTGTATATAGTATAGTTTAGAAGCAATACGAATAGTCATAAGAGGGTATACCAACAATGTTTGTTTTCTATTTTTATGAAAGTTTCCATCTTTCTGATCATATTGAGTTGGATAACACAAGAGACTGTTAAAACTTGAGATAGAAATGTAAACATTGTCACTTTAGTACTTTACACATGTGGCTTCTGTTTACCTTAATGATTTATTGTAAATTTGTAATTAACTGACTAGTCTTTTTTTCATCAATGTTTCTGCTTCATATTTTATTGCTTCAGATCCAGAGTTATTGGCGAGTAAATAAATTAGACAAAATAAAAAATTTCACTACAAGAAAACAACCGCTATTCCGACGGCCACAACCGTCGGAATTCGGTCGGAAACGACCCATTTCCGACTTGTTTCTGACGGCTTTGGTCCGTCGGAATTTTAATATCCGTCGGAATTCCGTCTGTTTGTTGCAACGGAAATCCAACGGCAAACGGATATCCGTTTTCCGTTTGAGAACCGTCATTATACCGTCGGAACTTAATTAGACGACGGAATACCGACGTTTTCGGAGATCTGGTAGTTTCCGAAGGCTTTCCGACGGTAAGTAATTTCCGACGGTATACCGAGGGTAAGGTAACCGAGGGAAATCCGACGGATAAACGGCACGACGGTGTTCCGACGGAATGATATACCGAGGGTATACCGACGGAATTTGTATGTTTTTAAAAAAAAATTAAAACTATTTAAATAATTTAAAATCATTAATAAATCATTAAAAATTAAAATTAAAATCTTAAAAAACCCAAATTAAATTAAAATTGTTTCAAAAGTACATTAAAGTTTTAGAATAAATTTTAAAACTAATAAATGTCTATTCCGGCCTACGGGTACGGAAGAAGTCGGTCATCTGATCTTCCAACGCTTTAAAGCGTTTTTCCGACTCCGCCCTATCTCTGTCTCTCTCTTCCTGCATTAGCCTAAGCCGGTCGTGCAGCTCTCGGTTTTCCGCCTCCAACCTGCTAGCACCGCCATATCGAACCGTCGAAACAGACGAGCTACTATCTTCAGGGAGGCCGTGAACACGGCCTCTGGTCTTGGGAGTCACCTACGATAAAAAAAAAAATTATATTTTATAACTTCCTTGTATTAAAAGTAATGTTTAAATTTCTTTAAAAGTTAAACGGTTACTAACCTCGTACGTGAACTCGTTGATCTTCTCCACTGGAACATCGGTTGGCGCCGGAGTTCCTTCCACGATAGGTTGCGATTGCAGGAACTCCTCCTGCCGCCTCTGCACGGCTTCCACGATTTCACGAGCAAGCGGGTCTTGAATTTCCCCGGTCTTTTTGTTGGTGTGCGAAACCTTGACCAAATCAAGGTATGAAGGATAGACACCGGTCTGCTGAAACTGTTAACATATACAATTTTGTTAGCGAATTTAAAATTTTTTTAAATTATTAAACTACTTACAATTTTCTGAGCAGCTGAAGCCTTGCTCGTTGCTCCGAGGTTGTGGGTCGCCTTTCCCTTCCCCTTCCGGGTGCTGTTGCGGTTAGTGGAGTGTTTCTCGGAGTCCGCCCGAGTTGCCTCTAGTTCCCAATGTCGAAGTAGTCCAGCCCACATCTCTTGTTTATATTTGAAAACTTTAGGCACCTTCCCGTATTTATACCACGAGTCTTTCCACTCGTTGATCTTCCACGAGAACTTCCTCGCAGCCTTTGTGTCGAATTCCTTTCGGACCATCGATGTGAGCGGTGGGTCCCACGTAAAATCTTGCTGCAAAAAAAACACCACTTTCCCGCATTAGTAATTAAAATGTGAGTGATATAGAAAATATATTTGAAAAAAATAAAATAAAATCATACCGCAAATTGTCGGAACCAAGTGTCCCGGTCCTCCAATGGCATGTCGGTGTATGTGGGATACGGTTTAGTGAGCATGGAATTCATCATTTCGTTGATAGAACCCGTAATACCGTTTCCCGAGTATTGGAACCTATTAAAACATTTAGTTAAATATTTATCTAAAATTATTAAATCCACTACATGTATAAATAAGACTTACCAGGTCGTGTTAGGTGTCGGGTCTGGATGTAGACGCGTCAACCTATCACGTCCGGGTTGCGCCACAAACTGCTCGATGGTCATCGAGGTGGGAGCTGAGTGGGCTGTAGGCGGGGGCTGAGACATGTATTGGGTCTCCAAGTCGGGACTATCCTCGGGGATAACCGTCTCACTTGTAGTCCGACATCCCCTACTGGAACTCCCACCTCCTCTAGAGTTATGAAACTGCCCATAATTCCTACGATTTCCATAACTCTAAGATTTAGATATTTCGGGATTTATGGAATTTGAAATGTATAGGAATTTGTGATTTTGAAATTTTGGGATTTCGTTAATTAGAAATTTAGGATGATGAGAATTAAGGATATTGGGGATTGAAGAGTTTTGTAGCAAATGAATTTAATTCAATTGGGATTACGTGGTTTTGTGATTTGCAATTTTTAAATTTAAGTAATCTGGGTTTTTTTTATATTTTATATTCAGAAACCGAAGTTCATGGATTTAAGTTTTGTTTGATGTACAGGATTTAAAGTTTTAAATTTTTTTTTTTTTTAAGTGTTAAAATTTTTTTATTAACATTAATTTTCCAAATTTTTTAAACTTGTAAAAAATTTAGTTTTTTTAAGTCTTTAACTTCTTTAAAGGTTTAAATTTGTTTGAAGTTTGAATTGGTAAACATTTTTTATTAAAATTAATATGACAAATTTTTAAAAATTGTTAAATAATTTGTAAATATGAAGGATTTAAAGGTTTAATTTTTTAAAAATTGTTTAAAATTCTGAACATTAATTTGACAATTTTTATTAACGTTAAAAAATTATAAATTTAAAAGTTTAAATTGTTAACGTTATAAACTTTAAAATTTATAAAATAGTAAATTTGAAGGATTTAAAGATTTAAATTTTATTAATTTTAAATAGGTTTAAAATTTTATAGGTTTAAATTGTTTTATTAATGTTTAAAAAATTTTAATTTTGAAGGATCTAAAGGTTTAAAATTTAAAAGTTATAACTTTTAAATTTATAAAATTTTAAATTAAAGGATTTAAAGTTTTAAAATTTATTATTTATAAATAGGTTTATAATTTATCCTCATGAACCCTAAAATTTCTTAACAATCAAAAATCCTCATGAACCTTATTTCTTAAAATTCTACAAACCTAATTTCTTAACATTCTATTAATCCTCAAGAATAATTCGGATTTCTCAACATTCTACAATCCTCATAAACCCTAAAATTCTAAAATTCTAAAATCCTCAACAACAATTTTGGAAAAAATCTATAAAATTATGTAAAACTTACATAATTTTTTATTTGGTTGAAGAATGTGAGGATTGACCACGGAGGACCAGTTTTGGCGGAGAAACGGCGGAGAAACGGGAAGGAATCGCCGGAGAAACGGAGGAGAAGAAAATTTATTTGTAGATCTGTCCGGGGAAGACGAAGACTGTGGATTTATAACAGAGCCCGACGGCAGGCTGACGGCATTCCGACGGTTATTAAAAATTCCGACGGTAATGCCGACGGTTTTCCCGCGTTGACGAAGATTACGAAGTCTTTTGGCGGCTGGTCAAATTAGGGTTTCCGTCGGTAGACCGTCGGAATTTAAGACGGAATTCCGACGGTCATTGTTTTAAAATATAAAATTTTACATTTTTTTAGATATTTTCCCGTCAAAATAAATCCCGTTCCATTCAATCCCCGATCCTATATTCCCGTTCCCTTTAGTTTTTTCTATGTTCAATTGCATTTTATTTATTTAGACATTTTATCTATGTTTACTTAATAAATTTGGTAAAAAAATCTTTTAATTTTGAATCCCCGAATAAATACGTCTGATTTTTCGAATTGGTGATGTTATTTTGTAGACATTATCATATATTTTATACAACTCTTATAATTCCTTTACAAAAACTCTTATAATTCCTTTACAAAAACCTTATAATCAAATTTAAAATCTTATTACTATAAATTAAAATCAAACACCGTCGGAATTCCGTCTGAACTTTAAGACGGTATTCCGACGGTGTGTGATTTTAAATTAATTTTTTTTTGTTCCGAGAAATTAAAATTAAAAAATAAATTATAGCCGTCGGAATTCCGTCTTAAAGTGCAGACGGAATTCCGACGGTGTTTCATTTATTTTTTAATTTTAATTTCTCGGAACAAAAAAAAATTAATTTAAAACGTAAACCGTCGGAATACCGTCTGAACTTTAAGACGGAATTCCGACGGGGTTTGATTTTTTTTTTCCTTTCAAAATATATGATAAGGTTTTAAATTTCATTATAAGGTTTTTGGAAAGGAATTATAAGATTTGTATAAAATATATGATAATGATTAAAAATAACATTATCATATTTTCTATATAATTAAATATATAAATTGATGTAACACCAATATTTCATAATTTTAGTTACTTTTGTTTTGTAATGATTTGCGTATCAATTTATGTAATTAAATATTTTGAAAGGTATTTCACTTATATAACACCAATATTTCATAATCATTAAAAGGAAATATAACACATGAAAACATTATACGATCGTAAAATAGATACTGGATCATTATTGAACATAAAAGCAACATAAAGTTGTTATCATTAAATTATTCTTATTTGTGGACGAGTTGGATGTTTAGTCTTCATCAGAGTCTGGAACTGTTTCATACTCGTACCCAGTAGTTCCTCCATCTTCCGCCTCGATGGTAGATCCTTCCATTGGCTAATTTTTTTTATGTCCCAAAATACTCTTGGGAAACCGAATCTCAATGCGACGAATTCACTCAAGAAATTCCCACTTACTCGTGGGAATTTGATACGTGCTCACCAATCCAAAAAGAAGATTCCACATCAATAGTAGTGTCTGACAGCCTGTGGTCGCCAAACATCCACCACGCCAATCCAATCGAAGTCGAACAACCATGTGACTTGGTGGAAAAGTCTGATACTTACGGTGCAAGTACTTCAAACGTATGTAAGGATCAGTCGTATGATTTTGAATTCGCCCAAAGCCCTGAAAAGCCAAACTTAAATTTAGATGTTGATGCAATCAAAAGTGAATTGTGCGGCGGATTTATAGATTGTGCACAAAAGGATCATTACTATGATTTTGAATTCGCCCAAAGCCCAGACAAACCAAACCTAAATTTAGATGTTGATGCAATAAAAAGCGAATTGTGCGACGGATTTGTAGATTCTCAAGAAAAGAAAATAAAGGGAAAGCACATCAGGAAATGGTTCTAACAAATGGTAAGTTCGGAGTGGAAACCGACATATGATTGTAAAATGAGGAGTTTATTATTTACTTGTGTTGTAACGGTTGTGTGTTAAAAATTTCAAACTTTCTAATGTAACTGTTAACGTTTATTTCATCTGTTTTAAATTTTATGTTCCAATAAATGTAATGTTTCATTGGAATTGCAATAACATTAGTTATCTTTAATTACTTATCGTCCATGACTATATATATAGTATTAAATAATATGATATATGGAACACACAATTGTGAGAGAACAACATGCATTAATAAGCAAATTTTTATTCCCAAATAATTATTCTGAATCTTCGGAGAAACCTTCACTAGGGATGGAGTCTGAATCGTCGTCAAATTCTCCACGTGTTTCCTCTTCGTCCGAATGCAGTTGATCATCCCCGACATAATTAGGATCAATGACAAGGTCGATGTTATCCATCTCCTCAACCGGTGACATTTGTACACTTCTCGATGGTTGTAGAGCATCATGTTCTGGAACTCCAAAGATTTTTCCTCTAGGGTTTATTGCAGTTACTGTGATCCATGGATCTGTACGGTAGGCAACTCGAGGATATGGAATGTAGCAAACCTAATAATAATTAGTGGTTATTGATAATATACATGAACAAGAAACCTTAACAATGAGTAAGTAGGTAAACATATTACTGTATTGATACCTGGTCTGCTTGAGACGCAAGGATAAATGGATCGTAATACTGTAGTTTATGGCTTGAATTAATCGAAATAACACCAAGAGGGTCAACTCGAACCCCTCGACCATTAGATGGGTCATACCAATCGCACATAAACACAATGCACCGCAAATCCAACATTCCTGGATAGTGGATTTCCAAGATTTCTTTTAAAATCCCATAGTACATCGTATCACCGGATTGCGCCGAAATACCACAGTCCGAAGTTGACCTTTTACGTCCTTCCTCACGGATCCTGAACGAATATCCCCTAGTACAAAACCCGCGATATGAAGTCGCGGTGCTGAGTAACCCATGAACAAACTCAACTAACCATGTCGGGACATCTTCACCACGTGTTATACAGTCAGACACCTACAAAATGATATAAGTAAGATATAAGTAACATATGAACGTGAAAACATGGAAAAGTAAGAGTAAGTAATTATCTTAAACTTACATAACATGGCAACCACCCCGGAAATTCTTCATCTTTCAAGACAGCTAGTTCGGCATCTGTCTTATCAGAATGGTATTCACGGGCGAGAAACATGTAGATCCTGTAACATAACAGTTGTTAGTTGATGAAGGCATATATATATTTCCATAAATTTGCCATACTTCAAAATGTCGATGAAGGCATATATATATATTTCCATAAACTTATATACCTTTCATACTTCAAAATGTCGTCACAGTTTCTGAGGATATACGTATGCAAATGTGTGACCTCTTGTTGTGATAGTCTGCGTTTCTTTCCTTTTCCAATTGGTCGACCAACTTGGGAAAACAACTCAGGTACAACCACGGCATAGACAACTTTCTCACCTCCATCATCATGTCTGGCAGGACGTCTCGCCTCAGTACGAGCTTCCGATGGAAAGTAAGTTTCGGAAAAGTGTGAGATTTCTTCGTTTAGGCTTTGTTGAACAATAGATCCCTCAACCCTGCTCAAATTTTTTACCTTTTTCTTCAGGTGGAACATATAACGCTCGAACGGATACATCCATCGGTATTGAACAGGGCCTCCTAAGGCTGCTTCTCGTGGGAGGTGAATAGTTAGATGTTCCATAACGTCAAAAAAGGACGGTGGAAATATCTTCTCAAGATTACAAAGGAGAGCCGGGATATTGTCCTCCAAGTTACGTATCCCGTGGACGGTAAGCGTTCTTGAACATAAATCTCGGAAGAATGCACCAACTCCTATGAACGAAAATTAAACAAGTTAGCTAGTACATATATAGTAATATTATGGTAGTAAGAAACTAATGGGAGTACGAAATATACCTCCAATTGCTTGGTGGATTGGTTGTGGAAGAAGATATGCAAATACAAATGGAAGAAGACGCTGCATCACGACATGACAATCATGACTCTTCATTCCTATAAACTTGCCTTCCGTCGAATCCACGCAATTACGTAGATTAGATGCGTAGCCGTCTGGAAATTTGACAAATTTTTTGAATCATTCAAAAAATACTTCTTTATGGCCTGCGTCTAACCGGTACGCAGGCATCGGTAATCTATCGTTAGAAACATGAAGAGATTCCCTTGAACAAACCAATGGCAAGTCTAACCTAGACTTCCTGTTGTCTTTTGTCTTCCCTGGAACGTTTAAGATGGTGTTCATGATGTTGTCAAAGAAATTCTTTTCAACATGCATGACATCTACATTATGGCGCAGTAGATGGTCTTTCCAGTAAGGCAAATCCCAAAAAATATTCTTCTTGTGCCAATTGTGATATTGTCCACAACCGTCGACGGGGTAATGGCCATTACCCCCACATTCAGGAGTTCGCTCTACACCAAAATCTCGTAACTGTTCTAATTTGCTGCGACCATCTATCTCAGGAGGTGGACCATGTAACACTTGTACATTCTTCTTGAAATGTCTTCTAGACCGACGATATGGATGGGTTGACGGTAAAAAACACCTATGGCAATCAAACCATGAAGTCTTCCTTCAGTGCTGCAATTGGAATGCTGAAGTATTTTCTTGGCAATAAGGACATGCCAATCTTACATGCGTTGTCCATCTAGACAACATACCGTATGCCGGAAAATCGCTTATGGTCCACATAAGAACCGCTCGCATGTTGAAATTCTGCTTGATTGAAATGTCAAATACCTCGACACCATGCTCCCACAACATCTGCAACTCATAGATCAATGGTTGGAGGAATATATCGAGTGACCGTCTTGGATGATCAGGCCCGGGAACTAGAATTGAGATAAACAGGAACTCTTGCCGCATGCACATAGAAGGAGGCAAATTGTAAGGTGTTACGATGACCGGCCACAATGAATATTTTCTTCCATGCTTTCCAAATGGGTTGAAACCATCGGTGGATAGCCGAGGTATACATTCCGTCGTTCATATGCAAAATATGGATATACGGATTGGAAGTGCTTCCACGCTTCCGCGTCTGAAGGATGCGTGATATCTCCATCTTGACTATGCTCTGCATGCCATCTCATAGCCCTAGCAGTGCGGTCTGATTCGTACAGCCTCTTCAACCTCTCCGTTAAGGGTAAATACCACATCCGTTTAAATGGAATCTTCGCCCTCCCACTTGTGTCCTAGAACCGTGGTTTATGGCAAAATTTACATTTATTTCGGTTCTCGTCTTCTCTCCAGTATATCATACAGTTGTCGATGCACACATCTATAACCTCGTAGGGCAAACCAAGACCGGCAATAAGTTTTTGGATCTCGTAGTATGATTTGGGGGACAGATTATCTTCTGGCAAAATATCTTTCACGAACTCGGCAAATGCATCAACACATTCTTCGGACAAATTGTAATCAGTCTTCAGGTTCATCATCCTAGTAGCAGCAGATAGCGGTGAATGACCATCCCTACAACTGTTGTATAGTGGTTGCTTTGATGAGTCTAACATTTCGAAAAACCTTTGGGATTCTAAATTAGGTTCTTCAACCCTATCACCCTCATGATACCCACCCGACTGCAAATTCTCTCTAAACGCATCGTTAACCATCGCAACCGTACTTACCCCAACATCTACTTCTGGTGTACGTTCTCCTACGCTATCCGGAAAATAAGGTGCATTACTACTACTACTACCATATTCATAATTGGTTTCTCCATGTAAAAACCAAACCTTATATCCCGGCCTAAATCCATATATATATATAAGTGATTCCAAACTTTACTAACCGAACCACTAATTCTATTACAGCAATTAGAACAAGGACATTTGATATCCTGACCTTTCTTGGCCGCCTCTTGATTTCTAGGTAACTGCATGAACTCGCAAATACCTTGAGCGTATTCAGTCGTTAATATGTTCGACCCCTCTTCCATCATTGGCGCGTCCATCCATGACCGAAAATATGAAGAACTCATCTCTCAAATTTTTTAAGTTTGGTTTTCAGATGTTGGTATAATGAACGTTGGAAGAAATGTGCAAACTTATGTAGAGGGGATTTCTGTCGGAAATCCTTCGGAAATCCGTCAATACATCCGACATAACACCCCACCAATCACATCGGCCACCGCAGACGATATGTCAACCTTTCAAACTCTGCCGACATCGATGACCGTCCGAATTCCGTTGGAATGCCGTCGGAAAATACCGATGAATAATGACCGTCGGAAAACCGTCGGTTATTTCCAACGGTTGTCAGACGGAATGCCGACTGGAATGGCATTCCGTCGGAAAACCGTCGGTGATGTCCGACGGTTGTCCGAGGGAATCGTTTTGGTCGGCATGTTGTCTGACAACCGTCGGACATAACCGACGGTTTTCCGACGGAACAAAAATTTCCGTCGAAATTTACCTTGTTTTCTTGTAGTGTTTCTTTATTGATTTTCCTTCTCTCTCTAAATTATCTACTTCTCTCTAAAAGGAAAAACAAAAGTTTAATCATCGACGGTGCCCCGGCGTCTGGCTCTTATGCCGACATCGTGGTTTTGTGTAAATAGTTAGTTTATTTAAGAGTTTCTCCGGATCTTTCCGGTTTTGGTTCTGATTTTGCTGATCAAAAATTTGTATTTTCGGTGTATCGGATGCCTCTTTTCCGACGTTGTTCGGATCTTATCATCCGGCGTTGATCGGATTTGGTCTCTTTTCTCCTTTTCTCGAACTAACTTTCTAATCTTCATCTCTATTGCTGATTTCGAATCTCTCGCCTCTTATTTTTATACTTGTCACTGATGGGCTGTGTTAGAATAGGAATATAGAATATTTTCTTATTATTGATAATGTCAAATATATAAAGAGATTACTTGTAGGGCACTCTTGTTATGCCTATATAAGGCTTGTGAATAATATCATAACTCTCCACGGAGATTCATAAACTCAGATGGTATCAGAGCAAACCCTAGCGTAACTAGAAAATCCTAATTTTTTTGCAGCTACTCTTGATCCAGCCTCCGCTCTCTTTATCTCTTGCTCTTTCTTCTTCTTCTTCTTTTCTCTTCTCTTCTTCGTGATCTTCTTCTCTGATTCATCGTGTCCCTAATATATCACGATGACTACTTCCACACCTACCGCAATCGTTTCTCCCACCAACGACGACAAACTATTTAGCATCACACAAATTCAAGCTTACATCCCTATTGTACTAAGCATGGACAAGCTCAACTATGACTTGTGGCGAGAACTTTTCTCAACACACTGCCTTTGCTTTGGTGTCTTAGGATAGATCGATGGAACATCTATTCCTGATGATACAAACCCATCCAAGTGGAAAGAACGAGATGGCTTGGTCAAGATGTAGATCTATGGGACTATCTGTGAATTTCTCCCTGATTCAGTCATCAAAACCAATTGTTCAGCTCGGGAGCTATGGATCTCGATCGAGCACTTGTTCCGCGATAACAAAGAAGGTCGCGCCTTGCAACTTGAGAACGATCTTCGCATCATGGTGATTGGCAATTTGGGAATTCATGATTATTGCCAGAAACTAAAATCTATCGCTACTTTTCTCTCTAACATCGACTCTCTTGTCTCAGAACGTGCCTTGGTCATGCATATCTTGAATGGTCTCTCCGAGAAATTCGACAATATCGTCAATGTCATCATGCATCGTTCACCATTTCTATCTTACTCTGAGACTTGTTCGATGCTGCTTATAGAAGAAGATCGTCTAAAGAGACCCGTCTGTGTCTCTTTTTGTGTTTCACCTGATTCATCATCTCCCAACATGCTGTTCTCATCCTCTGCTCAGTTGCAACAACTACAACTCATGGTCCTATAACACTCCTCAACAACTACCTTGGTTTCAACCAGCGATGCAACAATACCCTCCTGTATACTCACCCTGGTCTGCACACGCGTATGATCCTGCTTCACAGTATGCTCCTACAATCCCCTTATAGGTTGGGAGTCAAATCTCCCCTTAATCCCCAATCAATAACCTCATTGAAGATGATGGGTGATTTGTTCAAGTTAGTGACGGTCGGTGGTGAATTTAATGGGGTAAGTGGGTTTTCGGAAAGGCAAGCTTGGATTATTCCTCTAAGGAGATCTTGTGATTTGATATTGAAGTGTTGATCCTGTTACCGGCGGCTTGTATCTTGCTGGATGTTCAACCGCTCATGGACAGTGATAAGCGGTAGTTGTGATTGTCGGTGAAGCTGTCTCAGATGCAACACAAGGGCTACATGTGGCAAGACGTGTTGGTTTGACTTGTTCTTTAATTTAGGTATCTTTTGGACTTCTTTTGTGTTGTAACTGAATTTTCTGAATCACTTGTAATGCCTATTTGGGCCTTTAATGAGATCAGATTGTCGGCAAAAAAAAAAATTTGTTTTCTGATTTTTTTTTTCGGGCAAACAACTTTTCATTAGATATCCACAAAAGGATTTTACAAGATTATTTCGAAATGGTCTTTTACACATGTTACAAAGCAAACATAAGAATATCAAATCTATTGCATGAAGAGACACGCGTAGAAAGATCAAGACGAGAAGCTTCACCGCCGATTTGCTACCATGTCGGAGAGCTCCACCGTATATTCCAACTCTGATCATTGATAATTTTTCCTTGGAATCATCTTCGAAAAAATCTTAAACACCTTTCGCTAACAACTATAAACACCACGAATCAATTTCCTTTGTCGTTTAACTTAATAAATCTCGAAATCTCGAAATCAAAAGACTGGCCATTCGACACCGTCGATTCCGACCTTGAAACGAGACACTTTACTCTTGAAATCCATTCGGTGAGTAAAGATTTATGCCCATTCTAATGATTCCCAAACGAAAAGGAGAATTGAAAATGAGTGCTCAAGGGATTTATAATTAACGAATGAAAGGTGAGTAAACCAAACCGAACAAAATCATAAAAACATAATCCGGTCTCGGCCAGAGTAAAATCCGATAAATGGAAGAGAGATTCGATCAACGGAAAAGAGATCTGATCAAAGATCAGAAGAGACAAAATCCGGTCAAACCGGAATTATAATACACAAAACTTAATCTCAACTGTGGGAGAGATTTCCGAGCTATGTACGAGAGCACGGTGCCGGTGAAACCCACCGACCATCGGCTGATGAAGATTTAAATTGATTAGAAGGAGATCAGATGAAAAGGATTTTTAGAGAGAATGGAGAGAGAGAATAGGTTAAGTATCTACAAATTTGTCACAAAGAACTATAGATTTCACGTGAACATTCTGCTTCTCGTTTTCTGATTTAAATGTGAGATTATGTCACAATCGGATAAGTGATTGGATACAAAAGTGTCTTTGTGGAAAAACTGTCTATTTCCCCACCGTAACTATCACATACACATATAACTCCTATATTTTGCTCTGTCCAGATATCCACCAATTGGAAGTTCTATGTCTATTTTCCCACCAAATCGAAGTTAAATGTTTATATCGCCACCCGAGTAAATTTGTATCGGTTTCGTTGTTGAACCAAAACCAAACCCAAAAACCGTTACTTAACCGAATCACAACCCAAATTGAAGTTAAACCCGATCCTTTTTAAAAAAACTCCGACCCAGTTATAACCCGACCCGAGTTCCTCTCTTTTAACGGTCATAAACAAAAATAATAAATCCCCAAATCAAAAATTCTCAAAATCTATGAACCTAATTTCTGAAATACAAAATTTCTTCAAATTATCTAGTAATAGGATGAGTAATGAGAATGGATCTTCATCTTCGGCGTCTCTTTATGGTCCAAGAGGAAGAGGAAGAGTTTTCGGAGTTCCAAAGAGATGTTGGTGTGGTAGCTTTGATCTCGAAATCGGAGAACGATCCTTATAGGTGTTACTACCGATGAGTTATGCTGCAGCTCAAAAGGTTTAATTGTTTGTTATTTGTTGTTTGGTTTGTCATAAGTTCTTAAGATTGAAGTTTCTTAATTTCTTTGTAGGTTAAGAACAATGATCACACATTTAAGTGGGTTGGAGAGGTGCATTTAAACGAAATTGACGCTCTGCAGTTGAACAACCGAAGGCTTGAGGAAGAGGTCCAGGAGATTTTAGCAGAAAGAAAAGAAACAGAGTAAATTATATTTGAGAAAGTTCAAATGAAGCTTGAGAAGGAAATTTATGAAAGAATGGAAGTGGTGTTAGCTGGTTCAACAAGGAGAGTGAAGAAGATCATGATTGTTGTTGTAATTGTGTGTATGGTTATGATAGGATGTAGGTAGTTACTTGTTTGATGCAATTGTTGTCATGTACTAAACTAGCTACTGTTAAGGTGATGGTTTGTTTTGTTATCTTGTTGTTCGTTGTTTTCTAGTTTTGTTTCTTGTATTTGGTTTGGTAATGAAGTGTATGAGTTTGTGGCAATGAAGTGTATGAGTTTGTGGTAATGAAATGAAGTGTAAGGGTTGTTAGTTATGAAGTGTGTACAAAAAACAATACTAAAAGAAATATAGATCCATTACATTATCAAAAGCACAACTAAAAGAAACATAGATTCATTACATTGTCAAAAACAATACTAAAAGAAACATGAATCCATTACACAACTAACCAACACACATCAAAAGCCGATATAGTAGAGATTCAGAATTTCAAAAAAAAGAATCTCATGAGTTTGAAAAACTAAATTACATAGCTAATAAGCTTGAGTGAGACTAAGCTTGAGATTGGTTGCCCTCATAGTCATTCCTCATACTGACTTAAGAAGACTGAACAATGGCTTGAGAAGATCCACCAATAGCTCCACCCTGAGATCCACCAGAAGCTTGAGAAGGTTCAGCATATGGTCCAACTTGAGAAGTTCTACCAGTAGCTTCAGGCATCTACAAGGTAAAGATTGAATTAGCTTGAATCATCTAGAAGATATTTTAGTGAGTAAGAAAAGAGTAAAAAAGTTTACCTTGTCATTCTTATGGAACCTTGAGTTGTGGCTGCTTACATACTCCACATCTGACAGTTCTTTTCCCTTCAGGTTGTTGTTGTCGCTTGCTTGGAGATTCATTAACCCCTCTCTTTATTTTCTTTTCAGCTTTGGTCATCTTCTTGTTGGTGCCAAGAGGAGGATGCACATTTGCAGCTTCAGTTTCAGGCCAGAATGGTGCACCTCTTGCAGGTAAAATGCCTTCAATATAGTTTCTCCTCCATTGAGCAGTCCTTAACTAATGGCATACATAGTCTTCAGGAGTAAGCTTCTTCTCCAGGATTACTCCATATGCATGCTGGCAGGGAATTCCACACATTTCCTATTTCTTGCAGGTATAAGTCCTTTGAACCAAGTCCACACGATATGCACAACCATAGTCAACTGTTTGGCTAGGAACTTTGTAACATATGATGTACAAATACCTACAAAACAGAAACAAACTCATCAATCCAAGAGAAGTAACAAGCCTAACAGATAATATACATTATAAAAGAAAAGTCTAAGAGAAAAAAGATATTACCTTCATGCGCATGAGAAGTAGCTGATCTTCTAGCAATCCTAGCCATAGCTTGTGTAGCTATCAACTCTAACATAGGCACAAAGGGCTTCCCCCTTGCCTTCTTGATGGTACTGTTGAAAGACTTTATGGGATTGTTTTCTACATCCTCACAAAAGTTTCATGTCTTCTAAAAAGCTCTACACCATGTTTTGGGATTTGTCTTCATAACATCATCATACACATACATGTTATAGAGCTTGAGTCTCTCTAAGTTGGCATTATATTGAGCCAAATTATATCTCCATAAAAGAGCTCATATGTAAGGCTTCATGGTCAAGTTACCACCATGGTTCTTCTTCAAATTACCGTATATGCATCTAACACACATACGGTGTTTAATTGCTGGTAGCTCCAATAGGACAGCCTTGATGAGTCCCTACAAAGAGAAATTGCATGTTAGACAAATCAAAGAAGCAAAGAGATTAAATAACAAATAAACCAAAACAATTACCTTTTGTCGATCTGAGACCATGATATAACCAGCACCATCATCTAAATCCAAGTCAATCTTCAACTTGTTCACAAACCAGACCCAATTGTCTGTGTTTTCAACATCCACACCACCACACACATCCTGTAAAACCCGGTCTATTTTTTTTTTATTAATTAATTAATTAATTCTGCGGAAGCACTCAACAAGCAATAATCCAACAAAAATCCAATAATGATGAAACCTTGAGCAAATAAAATATCAATAAATGAACAATGCATTTCTAGCAACCTAACCGGGTTCACTAGAACTTAGCAAAACAGGAAAACAAACGACAATCCTAATCATCCTCTCCCTAAAGTCATGATCTCGCGGTCACACTGTTTCTTTTCCTTTACCTGCAACACAATTGGGAAAAACGAGTTGCGTAAGTATTTAATAAATACTTAGTGAGACGGTCCTCCCGTCTACAGGCTAAGTACGAAATAACCGAATAATCAAATAATAATTAATTTTAAAAATATTTAATTCAGAAAAACATGGGTGTCGATCGACACATCACACGGTGTCGATCGACGCAACAAAGACAAGGGTATCGCTTGACACATCGCACGGTGTCGAGCGACGCTGCATTTACCTTGGTGTCGATCAATACACCATAAGGTGTCGATCGATACTAGGTTTTCATTCCGAGATAGAATTGCATCAACACAAGAAAAACACGATTCCAATCAATTCCAATCCGTTTTCAACAAATCATCAACACACGAACGACACAATAGAACCATATATCATTCTCAAACATTCCCAAGACTAATTCTATTCAATCAACGGCTAATCCGAGCCTACGGTCGCGCACTCACCTCGGGATTTTGACGAAAACGACGAGGAAACAACGAACGGCGATGAACAGTGACAAAAAAGGGAATCTCCTTCTCTGGAATCACACTACAAGAAAACAGGTCGTTAGTGACTCGAATTACCGAGTGGCAAATTAATCACAAAGATTTGCGACTCATTTGTGACTCTTTTGTGACTAAAGCGTGACTCTTTTTGACGGAGTCACAAATTAGTCGCTCATTTGCGACTTCATCCCGTTGTCGTTAACCAGTCACAAATTTGCGACTAATCTGCGACAACGATTGGTATATTTTGGTGGAGTCGCATAAGAGTCACAAATTTACGACTCCGTAGCGACTAACATTAGAGTCACAAATTAGCGACTCCTTAGTGACACATAACGGAGTCACAAATTAGCCACTTGTAATTGAGTCACAAAAGAGTTATTAATTAGCCACTATTTTGAAACGTTTCAGGGTTTCGCGTATATAGTAACTAAGGAGTCGCAAATTAGCCACTCTGTTGCGACTCATTACCCACTACATGTATGTTTTTGGGGAAAAAACACCATAATGTAAATCTATATAAGTTAGTTTTGTATTTACATCTTATTCAAGTAATAAGTGTGTAGTAAATACACAGTACAAGTAAAAAAAAAACAAAAAAAGAGTTTCCTAAAAATTTTGCATCACAAATGTTTTCTTATCAACATCAAAACCTATATAACTAATCTCTTCCATTTCATTTTCTTGAAAATTATTCTACATTTTTGATTACTTTTGTTTAAGTGAATAAAACCAAACAAATAATGAAGAAATACATTGGAAATTGATTGGAAAGGAATATGGTTTTTGTGGTTGATCCAAATTTTTAGGGTTTAGGATATAGGTTTGTGACTGAGTCGCAAATTAGTCGCAAAGTAGTAACAAATTAGTGACTCCATAGCCACTACTCTGCGACGCTGTACGTAATGTGGCTCAATTAAAAGATGAGAGCCAATTAGAAAGGATCACTAGGATCGCTGACGTGGCAATCTTTAACATACTCATAGGTAATCTTGTCCGTCCGTTAACTTTTTCAGTATTTTTTACTGATAATCTTGTCCGTCCATTAGACACTTAACAAAAACATTAGACGTCTCATCGGAAAAAACCCGACTCTAGATTTTTTTCCCCCTAATTCGCTTAAATCGCTTATCTCTAAGGTTTTGCTTTTGTTAAGTGTAGAGTTCTGGAAAATCATCGGTTCTAGAGAGTGTTGTTGGGAGAGATTTCCTTCCTAGAGGATCTGGTTTGTGATTTTTTAACCTAAACATGTTCGATTTTGAGATTGATGAATTAGAACAATTTTCAAAATGAAATGGCTTAATGTGTGGACTGTATTGTTTATATGAATTGTGTTGGTTTCGATTCAGACATGTTGAGTTTGGTTATATCTCTAAGCCCTTTTGACTGTGTTTGGAAATGTAGGACTGAGCTTTACTTTTTCAGTGGCCACAAGATTTACCCTTGTAGAGGTATCAGATTTATCCGATCTGACTCTCAGGTACTTTGTTTCTCAATGTGTTAAGAATCTGTTCTTATATCTCTGTATTGATTATGATGTTTGATTTGTATGATTCAATAGGTGTTTTTGTTCATCAACTCCAAATGCAAGATGTATTTTCACAACAAGTTGAAGCCTTCCAAGCTTTGTTGGACTGCCATGTACATGAAGCAACACAAAAAGGTTAGGTCTTGTTTTTCTATTTGGATTCTTGTTTTGGTCTGTGTGGCAAGAACCCTGATTTGTGATCTTTTTGATACCTTCCAGGATGCTGCTGTAGAGGCTGTGAAGAAGAGGAGACGCGCAACCAAGAAGCCGTACTCGAGGTCTATCGTCGGTCCTACTTTGGAGGTTATTCAGAAGAAGCGAGCTAAGAAGCCCGAAGTTCGTGATGCAGCCAGAGAAGCCGCTCTATGGTTTGTTTCCTTTTCCTATATTATTCCAGTCTCTTTTAAACGTGAAATGTTGTTGACTTGAAATGGAAATGATGATTCTGCAGTGATATTAAGGAGGGGATCAAGAAGACTAAGGACGAGAAGAAGGCAAAGAAAGCTGAGTTTGCTTCAGAGCAACAGAAGTCTCAAGTGAAGGGTAATATCCCCAAGAGTGCAGCACCCAGAGCTGCTAAGATGGCTGGTGGTGGTGGCAAACGTTGATCGCTCTCTTTTGAACAAACTTGTTAAGTTACTTTCCTTTTGTACTCTTAACTTATTGTGTCAAGTTGAAAGCTTGAGTACTACTTTGTTTGGTTTTAATTTTAAGTCTTTTGCTTCTTCTATTTTAGCTTCTCAAAACAAACATTTACATTCAAATTAGTAACAATTTAGTACAAATTTTAGGACCAAATTAGTAACAAAGAACTAACTAAATAAGTTACATTCGGTGGCTAATAGGTGACACCATAGAGACTAATTTGTGACCAACTTATATCTTCATAGAGTGACAAAATAGTGGTTCTTTCGTCGTTAATTAGACACTACCTATATTAGTGTCTCACTAGTCACAAATTTGCGACTACGTCTAACAGACACATATTAGTCGCTGATTAGCGACCCAAAATGGTCGTCACGGATGAGTCGCTAATTAGCGACTCATTTGTGACTCGAAAAATTAGCGACTCGACTATTGTCACTCCATTTTTTGAGTCATTAATTAGTCGCAAATGGCTCATTTGTGACTCTTTTATGACTCTTCCCGGAGTGACTAACGACTTGTTTTCTTGTAGTGTCACGACGGAACACGGCTCAACGGACTCACGAACAGAATGGCTCACACGAGAGAATTAACGCAACGAACGGATCACGAAACACTCGGAATCACTCGGAAACTTACGAAACTTTTCTCTCTTCTTTCTCTGCTTATTCTTCTCTAAACTGTGGCCACATAACTGACCAAAAGCTTAAATACTTGAGCCCTAGGCTCCCTAAACCAACTCGCCAAACCGAACGATCGATTTCAATCCAAACCGCAAATCCTAACATGGTGTCGATCGACACCCCTTACCAAAATTGACATTTTGGTTTCAGGATGTTACAATTCTCCCCCACTAATCTGGATTCGACCTCGAATCCCGTAAATACACATCCACAAAGAACTACCCTCTGGCCCGCACCGACCAATACCACTGGAGACTCTCACCTAATCTCCGAGGCTCACGAACTAATCCTATGTTTATACGTACGTTTTCTCAGACATTTATTACGTTAACTCATCCATATTCACAAATACTCTAGGGAAACCACCGTCTCCTCGAGAGAACCACCGTCTCTCCGCACTATAGAGGAAACCACCATCCCAATACAGGCCCTCAGTACTATAAAGGAAACCACCGTCCCAGTATAAGTACACAGGAAACCACCGTCTCCTGGAGAGAACCACCGTCTCTCAGCATGTATACAGGAAACCACCGTCCCCAAAACATACTCTGGAAAACCACCGTCTCCAGATCATGAGTAATCCGTAATAAATTCTAAAATGCCTAAAAACATCAGCAACTAGGTCACCCCACGTGGTCTAAACTCGATACTCTCCAATCGGAATATCCACAAAACACGGCCCTCATTTGTCAACACAATCGCATATCAGGAATACAATCCGATAAAAATAGAAATATAAGGAAAAATCTCATCTTATAAATCTCCAACAATGTATATCGTTACAACAAAACGAGAAATACATGAACCAACAACAATACTGGCACAAAGGCCTACACGAAACTGGAACCACAAGGAAAACTAAGCTCAAATGGCGACCAGCTTATCGAACCACTTCTTGAAATTCAGCTTCATCTTTGCCTCCGGCTCCCAAGTCTCCTCCTGGCAACCACCACAATCCCATAAAATACACAACAACGGAATCTTCTTCCGAAGCAATTCCTTAACCCTCCTCTCGAGAATCCTCACAGGAACAGCCAGAACCGTCAAATCTGGTTGAAGATCCGCAGGGATCTCCGGCACTAACTCCTCATACTCATGTAGGCACTTCCTTAACATCGACACATGGAAAACCTTATAAAATGCCTTCATGATCGGAGGTAACTCAAGCCGATAAGCCACTGGTCCAACACGCTCCACCACCGGGAACGGTCCCATAAATCTTGGACTAAGCTTGTTCTCTGCTATGGATATGTTATGACCCCTCAACATAGTCATCTTGAGATACACGCGATCTCCCACTGAGAACTCAAGCTCACGTCTACGCTTATCCGCATAACTCCTCTGTCTGTCCTGAGCTTCCTTCATGTTCAGCCGAACAATACGAACCTTCTCTGTCGTCTCTTGAACTTAAGTAGCCCCATGAATATTGCGCTCCCCCACTTGGGTCCAGCATAAAGGCGTCCTACATGGCCTCCCATACAGAGCCTCAAAAGGAGTCATCCCGATACTCGCCTGAAAGCTGTTATTATACGCGAACTCAACTAATCCCAAGTGATTGAACCACTGACCACCCCAATCCAGAACACACATCCTCAGCAAATCCTCCATAGTATGAATAGTCTTCTCTGACTGCCCATCAGTCTGTGGATGATAAGCCGTACTCATATGCACCTTAGTGCCCATCTCTGCCTGAAAGGCTCTCTAGAACTCTGATGAAAACCTGGGATCTCGGTCAGAAACAATACTGGCTTGCACTCCATGCAGCCTCACAATCTCCCGCACAAACTTTGTAGCCAACTTAGTCGCTCCATCGGTCTTCTTAATGGCCAAAAAGTGTGCTAACTTGGTCAATCGGTCCACGATCACCCAAATAGCATCATACGTCCGCGACGTAGGTAAACCAACCACGAAATCCATCATAATCATATCCCATTTCCACTCAGGGATGGGTAAACTCTGCAACTTGCCACTCGGAACCTTGTGCTCGGCCTTGACCAACATACACGTATTACACTTAGAAACATAAGCTGCCACGTCTCTCTTCATCCCGGCCCAGTGATAATACTGCTTGAGATCACGATACATCTTGGTCGCACCCGGATGAATTGAAAACCTGCTCGCATGAGCCTCACTCAGAATCTCCTGTCTCAACACCTCATCACGAGGTACACAAACTCGACCACGAACCAGAATCATCCCATTCGGAGAGACAATATGCTCAGACCCCACTGCTCGCGACGTATCAATCAACACCTGATCACTCTGCTGAGCCACTCTGATCCTACTAAGAAGATCCGCCCGATCAACTGCCTCCAAGCCCAACGGCTCCTCCGTAATAGCGCAAAGACGCAACGTGCTAATCTCGCCTACCAAATCCTCAATATCCTGCTCACGGGCAGAATCGAATCTCCACCGACTCAAGCCATCTGCTACCTGATTAACCTTGCCCGAATGATAAATGATCTCCAGATCGTAATCTGCCAGCAACTCGACCCAGCGCCTCTGTCTCATATTCCACAACGGCTGAGTAAATATGTGCTGCAGATTCTTGTGATCCGTAAAAATCTGCACTCTCTCTCCGTAGAGATACAACCTCCAGATTTTCAGAGCGAACACTACTGCTCCCAACTCTAGATCATGCGTAAGCCGATTATGCTCGCTACCCTGAAATTGCCTCGAAGCATACACGATGACTCGACCCTCCTGCATCAAAACGCAACCCAGACCAACTCCAGAAGCATCAGTATACACGGTATAAGGCTTTCTCGGCTCGGGTAATGCCAAAACCGGCGTACTAGTCAACATCTCCTTGAGTCTCGCAAAACTCTCCTCGCACTCCGGTGATCAGACAAACGGAACATCCTTACCGGTCAGCTTCGTCATCGGCTGCACCATACTCGCAAAGCCCTTGAAGAATCTCCGATAATAACCTGCCAACCCCAAGAAACTCCTGATCTCGGTCGCACTGCTCGGTCTAGGCCAATCTCGAATAGCCTCAATCTTAGCCAGATCCACAGAAACTTTCTCTGCAGAAACAATATGGCCCAGAAAACCCATCTCTCGCTGCCAAAAACGGCACTTGCTCAACTTAGCATACAGATTCTGCTCCCGAAGCCTCTCCAGAACCAAACGCAAATGCACCTCGTGCTCCTCAGAAATCCTCGAATAAACCAAGATGTCATCTATGAAAATGATAATGAACACGTCCAGATACTCCTTGAACATGTCGTTCATCAATCTCATGAATGCCGCAGGCACATTCGTCAAACCGAAAGGCATCACTACAAACTCAAAATGCCCATAACGCGTCCTGAATGCCGTCTTGCGAACATCTGACTCATCAATCGGAATCTGATGATATCCTGAAGCCAAGTCAATCTTGGAGAACCAGGTAGCACCTCTCAGCTGATCCAGCAACTCATCTATCCTCGGGAGAGGGTACTTGTTCTTCATAGTGACTCGGTTAAACCCCAGGTAATCGATGAACAACCGGAAACTCCCATCCTTCTTCTTCACAAACAGAACCGGTGCTCCCCACGGTGAAACACTCCGACGAATAAAACCCTTACCCAGAATATCCTCTAGCTACTTCTTCAGGTCTGTTAACTCTGCTGGAGCCATCCTGTAAGGAGCCTTAGATATCGGAGCTGTTCCTGGCTCCAGTTTAATCATGAAAGGATCAGACCGAGATGGTGGTAATCCCTTCAATGACCGAAAAACATCTTCGAACTCCTGAACAACCCGGGTATCCTCAAAAGCAACCTCACCACTAGACTCCGACATTACAATCCTCGCCAGATAAGCCTCGTAACCCCACTCTATCATCCGCTCAGCCTGAATAGCCGAGATCACGAGACTACTGGAAGTCGGTCTCAGACCCTGAAACATCAACCTGCCACCATCCTGCTCGAAGCTCACTTTGCCTCTGAAGCAATCCAGATGAACCCGGTAGAATGATAACCAGTCCATCCCCAGAATCACGTCATAAAGTGCCACTAGACTAATCACCAAGTCCGCCGGCATCGAATGCCCTGCGATCTGAACATCTACTGCCCTTGCACGGCCCGAAGTAGCCAGAAAACCACCTCCAGCCACCTTAACCATGGTTTCATGCTCACCAGCGCTGCTCCGGATGCCGCTGCTCTCGGCACGCTCCGGAATAATGTAGCAGTTCGATGCTCCCGAATCAAACAGTATGTGGGACTCAAAACCGCCCACTAAAAAGGTCCCAACACAATTCACATGCGTTGAGAACCCTGATATCCCGACCACAATTAGAATAAAAGAACAGCAAAAACCTCGACAACAAATTCTACGACTAGAAAATTTACGAAGTTAAGTATAGAATTTTACCTGTGATTTGCCCGATGCCACCATGTTGACCAAAATCTGCTGGAGGATACACATGCGGTACTGGACCAATCTGACCAATCGGCTACTGCACTGCCGCAATCTGACCCAAGAGCTGAACTCTAGCTAGCTGAATCGCTGCTACACCTGGCTGATGCAACTGGGGACACATTGGTCTGAAATGCCCTAGTTCTCCGCAATGGAAGCAAACCTTAGCCCCCTGGGAGCTCATAGGACAGCTCACCACTCGATGCTCTGTACTACCGCACCCAAAACAACCATGCGTGTCGTGGCTACCTGAACTCACCCTAGAAGGATCATCCCACCTTCTCTTCTGGCCCTGCGCAGGCTTACCGTCTTTGCCAGAACCAGAACCTCTACGCGGCTGCTGCTGCTGCTGACTCCTCGGCTGAATGGCAGGGACAACAGCAGGCTGAACGATAACCGGACCAGACTGCTCACGCTGATCCTCCTCAATAGAAGCCACTAGCTCCACTAGATCCGCCCTCAAGACGTATCTCCCAACCCTGCACTGGGTCCTGATGCTCAACCGAAGTCCCTGCAAGAACCTCTGAACCAGAGCCCGCTCGTCATCAAAATTATGCCCTGTATGAACTACCAGTCTGCTGAACTCGGTGTCATACTCGCGCACTGACAGCTCTCTCTGCGTCAATGACATGAACCTCATCTGAAGACGGTCTCGAGCCTCCTGAGGGAAATTCTTGGCGTTAAACTCAGCCACGAATTCACCCCAAGTCCACTCCGCACGCCTAGCCTCAATAGCGCGCCACCAACAATGGGCATCACCACTCAAATAGTGGACAGCCAACTCGACCTGATACTCGGCAAGACACCAGATCCATGTGAAGTTACGCTCTAACCTCAGACACCACTCATCAGCCGCCTCAGGACCAACTCTGCCCTCGAAGAACGGCGTAGCTATCCTCTGCATCTGTCCCATCATCTCGAGATACGACCGAACATGTGCTGCAACTGCAGCCCTCGGCTGCTCAGCAACTGCAGCCCTCTGCTGCAAACCGTCCACTGGAGGAACACCCGGAGCCTCCTCGGGAGCCACTGGCGGAAAACGTGCCAACAACTGCGTCAGAATCCCACAACCTGGTCATCACGACCAGGAGCTACAGCAGCACCCCCACTAGGGCCCACTGGAACTCCCATGCCTCTACCGGCACCGGCCAACACACTGGCAATATGCGACTGGGACTCTGATGCGGTCGCTACACTCTGAGATGCACTCTGCGCCGCGCTCTCTGCTGACTCAGCAACTGGTCCACGACCACGGCCCCGGCCACCAACTCTGCCACTACGGGTACCAGCTCTGCCACCACGGCCTCTACCTCTGGTATCCATCTCACTGCAACACAGATCAATAGATAAGCACTCCAGAAGTCGCAATCAAACACAATAAAACTTACCGCGGAATCTCATTAAAGGCCGGAGAGGATGATTTTTAAGACTAAAATTGACTAAGCACCAATAATCAATTTAAACACATAGTCTCAATTCATCCAAACCTAACAGTCCTAAAACAGTATAGGCTCTAATACCAAAATGTAAAACCCGGTCTATTTTTTTATTAATTAATTAATTAATTCTTCGGAAGCACTCAACAAGCAATAATCCAACAAAAATCCAATAATGATGAAACCGTGAGCAAAGAAAATATCAATAAATGAACAATGCATTTTTAGCAACCTAACCGGGTTCACTAGAACTTAGCAAAACAGGAAAACAAACGACAATCCTAATCATCCTCTCCCTAAAGCCATGATCTCGCGGTAACACTTTTCATTTTCCTTTACCTGCAACACAATTGGGAAAAACGAGTTGCGTAAGTATTTAATAAATACTTAGTGAGACGGTCCTCCCGTCTACAGGCTAAGTACGAAATAACCGAATAGTCAAATAATAATTAATTTTAAAAATATTTAATTCAAAAAAACATGGGTGTTGATCGACACATCACACGGTGTCGATCGACGCAACAAAGACAAGGGTGTCGCTCGACACATCGCACGGTGTCGAGCGACGCTGCATTTATCTTGGTGTCGATCAATATACCATTAGGTGTCGATCGACACTAGGTTTTCATTCCGAGACAGAATTGCATCAACACACGAAAAACACGATGCCAATCAATTCCAATCTGTTTTCAACAAATCATCAACACACGAACGACACAACAGAACCATGAATCATTCTCAAACATTCCCAAGACTAATTCTATTCAATCAACGGCTAATCCGAGCCTACGGTCGCGCACTCACCTCGGGATTTCGACGAAAACGACGAGGGAACGACGAACGGCGATGAACAGTGACAAAAAAGGGAATCTCCTTCTCTGGAATCACGACGGAACACGGCTCAACGGACTCACGAACGGAATAGCTCACACGAGAGAATTAACGCAACGAACGGATCACGAAAACACTCGGAATCACTCGGAAACTCACGAAACTTTTCTCTCTTCTTTCTCTGCTTATTCTTCTCCAAACTGCGGCCACATAATTGACCAAAAGCTTAAATACTTGAGCCTTAGGCTCCCTAAACCATCTCGCCAAACCGAACAATCGATTTTAATCCAAACTGCAAATCCTAACATGGTGTCGATCGACACCCCTTACCAAAATCGACATTTTGGTTTCGGGATGTTACACATCCGATAACATTGTTAGAATCTCTGCCTACAGCAACCAAAAGTTGTCCTTTTATCTTGCGCTTCAAGAAGGTTCCATCTACCCCAATAATTTTCCTACAAATCTCTTTCCATGTCATTCTAAGAGCATCAAAGCACACATAAAACCTTCCAAACACATCTTGACCCTCATCATTTGTAACAGTTTGTAGCTCAACACTCGACTCTGGATTGGAAATTTGTAATTCAACTACATAGTCTCTTAGTCGAGTAAACTGATGATCATACTCATTGTCAATCCACCTCAATGCATTACACCTAGCAGCTTGTATATGATCTCTAGTACAGTTGATACCCCATTTTCCCTAATAATCTGTTCAATCTTTAAAGGCTTAAAGAAATCTGGTTCATCACGACTACAAAAAAAAAAAATATGGATAACATCACTTAAAATGTATCACATAAATAAATGATACTCTTTAGAATTAGTTATTTAGAAGTGATACAAATTATGTAGTTTAGCATCAATTAATATAATCGATGTCTTTACTGGTCTATTTGGCATCAATTCACTAAAAATAATACTAATTTATCCTTAACTTGTATCACTTAGAAAAAAATCGATACAAAATACGAATTTACCTCAATTATTTAATTGATGTGTATATTAATTACGTGTAGCATCAATTAAATAAAACTATTCAAATTTTGTATCAATCAAATGTTACAAAATATCCAAATAAACAATTAAATATATACGGTCTTATTTCCACAAATTTCGTTTGTCCCACATCAGAAACAAAACTTGGGAGAAGAAATTCTTTCCTCTACAAATTAAATCATCAATCGCAAATTGCTTTAAGTCAAATTAAGGCCCTTCAACACAATTATTATTGGTGTCCATATTGTCTTATTAGTAAAATATTTGGGACACCTAAGACGTTTTGCATTTACAAAAACAAATTTATTCTAAAATTTATAATATTATAAAAAAATCAATGTCACATATCGAAGTTATATAACATTAGTTATTATAAATGTCACAAATATTAACATCATTTATATAAGTGATATAAAAAATTTGTATCATTTTCTTAATTGACACATATTGACATCAATTATAACAACCGATGAAAATATTTGTATCGGTCTTTAAAACCGCTACAATATATTTGCATCACCACTTTCAGAGTCGTTTGTATAAATGATGAAAATTTTGTTTGCATCACTTGTAAATGATGTAAATCTACAAAATAAATGACACAATATGCATAATTTGTTGTAGTGAACCTAGCTATGAAAGGCACTCTTAGCACTATACATTCTCCATTAGGTGTACAACTATGCTTAGGTTTAAATTTCCTAACCCTCCAAGTTCTATCAGTCGGAAGAATTGAAGCATATACCTGAAATTTGCATGTTTCCTCCTCTGGATCACCACCATAGCATTTGTATCCCAATTTCTTCTTATCAAACATGTACTCATACAGATTTCGACAATTTCGTAGAGCATAATCGATGACTTGCTCTTTGAAAGCAACTCCACTGAAGAATGTCATGCCTTTGTACAACAATTCGTCACCGCGTCTAATGTGTGTTCGTCGTACCTCTTCTCGCACATAATCTTCATCGTCTTCATCAGAATCGCTCTCAGGAATCGCATCGTGCTCCACGTATGGTTCATCTTCAAACTCTTCAATGACTCTGTTAAGCTCAGCATGATGTCGTGCAGTCGCTTCGTCGTCGAATTCTGTCACAGGCTCATTCACAACCACCGACGTCGTCGGAATCTCCGACAATCAGATTTGGGGAAAATTTTAGGGTTCGTCGTGTTTTTTTGGATTTGGAAATTTTGATCTGCGAATCGAGTATAAACACGGGCAAGGTTTTTGTTTCGGTTTACTATACACTCGGGTCATAAATCGTGTTTAATCGGGTCATAAATCGTGTTTAATCGGGTCAAATCTCGTTTTAATTCGGTTAAGATGGTTTTCGTGGGTTAAACAACGATTCGGGAACAGAAAACCAATCAATTTTCCGATTTGTGGAGAATTAAACACGAAACTTTAATTTCATGGACATATAGACATTTAACTTCGATTTGGTGGGGAAATAGACATAGAACTTCCAGTTGATAGATATCTGGACAGAGCAAAATATCTCGTTGAGTTATATGTGTATGTGATAGTTACGGTGGGGAAATAGACAGTTTTTCCGTTTTTGTGACGAGCATTTTTAAATTGCTAATTATAATATAGTTCTCATTTCAACGGGAGATTATAAATTAACAGTACTAATGACTTTGATTTAACTAAATTAAGTCACTTAGTCAGAAATGTAGACTTTCTTGTCTTACACATCCATTAGGCTAAATATTCTTAAAAAAAACAAACATCCTTCCGATTTTCTTTTCTTTGACTCGTCCCGTGACTCAGTTATTCCCTCGTCTCAATCTCCCCAGGAGAAATTAACCCAACCACGAATTCCCCTCAGATTCAGAGAGAGAGAGAGTAAGAGTGATAGTGTCAAAAACACGAATCAAAAAAATTGTCTTTCTTTAGTAAATCAAAAGGGCTTTTCTCTAGCTTGAAGCTTCTTCTTCTTCTAATGGAGTTAAGAAAGGACAAGCTTGTTATGTAAGTTCTTTTTTCCCCAGCTTCGTCTCTTAGATTTACGTTGTGGGTCGTACTAAAGCCGTGAAATTTGGTTCTGATTTGCCCAGAAAGAACAATAAAAATCAAGACTTTGCTTTAGATTTTTCTCTTCTTTGGACTATTTAGGGTAAATATTGTAGATTTGGCTTGTATTCCTTAGAAATAAGAAACCCTTTTTCATTTGTCTCTCTTTGCAGGTTTTATTCAGATGTGAAAGAAAACAAAGAAGCAATATGGGCAGTGAATGACCCAATGAGCAAATCATATAAACTCTCTTTACCTTCAGCTTTAAAGCCTGATAATAATCTCTTAGCTGGAAATAGAATTACTAGATACACTACTAATGATCCTTCCAAAACCATCAACAAGTTTAACAAATCTTCCAAAGTCTCATGGTACAGAACAATTCTTGATCCAGGAAGTGAGATTGTCTTGAAATGGAATTGGGTTTTCATCGTATCGTGTATGGTCGCGCTATTCATCGACCCGTTGTATTTCTTCGTTCCAGCCATTGGAGGGAACGTAAATTACCCTTGCGCGAAAACCGACACTCGTTTACGAATCCTTGTTACTTTCTTCAGGACGATCGCGGATCTTTTCTACTTGCTGCACATTTTTATCAAGTTTAGGACCGGTTTTATCGCTCCGAATTCTAGTACTCGAGTGTTTGGTAGAGGCGAGCTTGTGATGGATCCTAAGAAAATTGCTTGGAGGTATCTTAAATCTGACTTCATCATCGATCTCATCGCGACTTTACCACTTCCTCAGATTGTTATTTGGTTTGTTATGCCTGCTACAAGAAGTTACCAGTTTGATCATAGCAACAACGATCTTGCTTTGATTGTGCTCTTACAATACATCCCGAGATTCTATTTGATAATTCCGTTAAGTTCTCAAATCGTTAAAGCGACTGGAGTTGTTACAAAGACTGCTTGGGCTGGTGCTGCTTATAACCTCTTGCTATACATGTTAGCTAGTCATGTATGCTCCATTTCATTATTCTTCCGTTATTTCATTTGATATAATCGATAATATAGCTAGGCTTTTTTTTGTTTTATTGCAGGTGCTTGGTGCGGCGTGGTATATATTATCATTTGATAGATACACGTCGTGCTGGAAATCGAAATGCAACAAAGAAGTTGGTGGAATCAATTGTCATCTTTATTACTTAGACTGTGATTCACTCAATGACACTATACAGAAGAATTGGGCTAATGTCACAAAAGTGTTTAAACTCTGCGGTGCACGAAATGGGGAGTTCAAGTATGGGATGTTCGAGAATGCAATCACGAAAAAAGTCGTCTCTTCAAACTTCAACGAGAGGTATTTCTACTGTTTGTGGTGGGGATTGCAACAGCTTAGGTAAAAATTCAGCCTTTGATGTCAAATTACTCCTTTTCGATTACGGGTTTTAAAAATCTGATGGCTGTTTACTTGTTATTATCATATCCTAGTTCTTATGGACAGAATCTGTCGACGACCACTTTCATCGGTGAAACTACTTTCGCTGTGCTCATTGCAATCTTTGGTCTTGTCCTCTTTGCTCATCTTATTGGGAATATGCAGGTATGAAAAAAGGTTCTTCCTTTATACTAAAGTGTAAGTCTTTTGCTATTATTCTTATGTTGATTGGGTTTTGGCTTTTGTTTGTTAGACGTATCTGCAATCTTTGACTGTACGGCTTGAGGAATGGAGACTGAAGAAGAGAGACACGGAGGAGTGGATGAGACATCGCCAACTTCCTGAAGATTTGAGAAACCGTGTGAGACGATATGAGCAGTATAAGTGGCTTGCTACAAGAGGAGTCGACGAAGAGATTCTCTTACAAAGTTTACCCACTGATCTTCGCCGTGATATTCAACGCCACCTATGTTTAGACCTTGTTCGACGAGTAAGTATCATTTTTGTAATTGTGAAAAAAAAACTAGTATTTGTTCTCACGGAGTTCGGTTTTGATGCAGGTCCCATTTTTCTCGCAAATGGATGATCAATTGCTTGATGCGATATGCGAGTGTCTGGTTTCTTCATTGTGTACGGAAGGGACTTACCTTGTACGTGAAGGTGACTTGATCACAGAGATGCTCTTTATCATCAGAGGTAGGCTCGAGAGTTCCACCACCAATGGAGGCAGAACCGGTTTCTTCAACTCGATTATCCTAAGACCTGGAGATTTCTGCGGCGAAGAGCTACTTTCTTGGGCATTGCTTCCAAAATCAACATTGAATCTACCGTCTTCCACAAGAACAGTTAGGGCTTTAGTTGAAGTCGAAGCATTTGCTCTTCGAGCTGAAGATTTGAAGTTTGTTGCGAATCAGTTTAGACGGTTACATAGCAAGAAGCTTCAACATACTTTTAGATTTTACTCTCACCATTGGAGGACTTGGGCTGCTTGCTTCATACAAGCCGCTTGGCGTAGGTACAAGAGACGAGTTATGGAGAATAGTCTTATTGCGATTAAATCGAAGGAAAATGATGAAGAAGAAGATGAAGAAGTAGAAGAAGAGAGTGTTGGGTCTAGTCCTAGATCAAAGATGAACATTGGAGTAATGGTTTTGGCGTCGCGTTTTGCAGCTAATACAAGACGTGGTGTTGCTGCGCAAAGAGTTAAGGATGTCGATATGCCTCGGTTTAAGAAACCCGAAGAGCCTGATTTCTCTGCTGAGCATGATGATTGACTGATTTATAACACATGAAAGAAGCTGACTCTTTTTTAAGGTTCACTAGAGATTTTTATAACAAGAACACTACAGGTTAAGTTTCTTGGTCCTTTGGGAGGTATAAAGAAACTCAGACGGGATTTTGCTTTGTATATTAAAACATCTTTTGTAATGTAATCATGGAAATGTAATCATGTTATGTGAAATTTGTAATATGGAAATGTAATCTTGTTATGCTTCAAAAGAAGTCGTTTCTAAATTCTCTGAATGTAAGGTTGTGGAAGTAGAAGTGGCACATGTATATTTCAGTGATCACAGTCAATATTATTTTGTAAAACATGTATAATATTTTGTAACCGTTTATTTTCGAGATTACTGGAATTTCAATTTTAACTGATGTAAGCAGATAAATTGCAAAGGTGGTACATAGCCACTTGGCTTAAATAGCTCTTGGGCAAATGTATGTGTTCTAACTTTTAATATATGATGATTGTTGGTCAATATAATTTATTTTCTGCAACATCTTTTGCATATTGTTATTGATACAAATTTCTTTAAAACAATTTCTCTACAATTAATTATATACATAATAGACATAACACAAATGATGAGTTTGGTCCCTGAGAAAAAAGTTAGAATGTTTACTTTCTTCTTTTGTTGACTGGGATGTCGGATCAAATCATAATCTATCTTACAAGTTTACATATATATTGGGCTTTCTTTTCAGGACCCGGCTCAGTGTAGTCATGGACTTTGAGCAGTAGATTTAAGAAAATTCTTTTACTATATAATTGCCTTAATCATTATGATAATAGGAAAAATCATTCTTAACTACACGAAGTATTGTCTAATATGTTGCAAACCATCTCAAGTATAGAAATGTCTTCTAAACTACACAAACTATTAGGTAACACATAATGGCATACATCAAGTATATGTAAATATGTTAGAAACTACAAGTTAGTGTTCTTTTATAAATATTATTAGTATGGGGATTAATATGCAAAGTTTATAAAAAAAATCCAAAAGCAAGTTAAAAACATACAAAATTTAAGAAATCAAAAGCAAATCCATAAAATCCCAAAATTTCTAAAATTACATAAATTTCGAATAAAAATTAAATTTTATTCTCATTGTAAAACTCATAAAACTTATAAAATTTTATTCTCATTATAAAACTTATAAAATTACATTGCAATTCGCTGTTTAATGTTGGATAGGAGTAAAAAAAACTAGTTATAATTTTCCATACAAAGAGTGTAATTTTTTTGTTGTAAAAAAAAAACGAGTCTAATTAATTTTTTTTAAGGATTAGGCTTTGTGACCCAATGTTACAAAAACAATTCTTATACAAAAGTGTAATATATGTCATTTATGTGTTTTATTCTAAACTATTGAAATTTATTCAACAAAATTTTAAATATATTTGTCGACCAACATTTAAAAAACTTTTATTTGATAAATTTAATTGGTTTTAAAATACATATATTTAGATCCCTATATACCTTACATTTTCAATTACTTTTTAGCAACTAAGAACTTTTTGAAGTTACAAATTTTTATTAATTTTTGAATTTAACAAAAATAATTTAATATATTTTAAAACTGAAACTATAATTTAGTTCTAAAACGAAAATTTTCATTATTATTTTTCTTAAATTTTTGTAATTGTATTGGTGTTTCAATTTATTTAAATTTGTATTTTTTTAAATTTTCTATTTTAAAGTATTTATTTTATATGAAATTAATTACAGATTGATCCCTAAGTTGATAATATTTTTCAAAAAGCATCAATTTGTAGTTTTTAACATGTTTACATATACTTGGTGAATGTCACAATGTGTTACATAATAGTTTGTGTAGTTTAGAAGACATTTCTATACTTCGGATGGTTTGCAAAATATTAGTCAATACTTCGTCTAGTTAAGAATATTTTTCCATGATAATATTGTATAGAATAATTTTAGTGATCTTGTGAATATGCACATAGAACCGGCCCTGAATGACAATATCAATATGGCAAAACAAACTATATAGTTAATATTATTTTTATATCCAGCACAACAAGTTAGATTTAAACGAAATCGATTAGTGATAACATTCGGTTTACATAAATTTTTTTCAACCGAACCGAATTCATACTCTATCATGTGTCATTGTTATGTTTAATCATGCTGGATTATTGACTCAATAAGTCTTTGGGATCACTTAGTCTTATGTTTAAAAATTCAGTATGTTACATCATTTTTATTAAACAAATCCATATTGATACTTTGTAAGTTTTTATGCAAATATATATATGATATTACCAAATGTATAGCTATATAAGTTATCATTTTTTAGTTATAACAGTGTATTTTAAAAAAATAAGAACTGAGCTGTAACATATATATGATCTTTTATTAATATAGTCTTATTAGAACATCCAATCTTTTTGAGGTAAAAGTCCAATTTCTTAATACGGATGAAATAATTGAACAGATAAACGACAGCACGATTTAATTGCTAAAGATAAAATATACAATACAGTTAGCATGCATTTGCTAAGCGATGCCATAGTAGTTGTACCTTAGTGTATAGTTGCTCACTACAGAAGTTAAAATTCATGTCCCCTTTCCAAAAAGCTCAAATTCAACATTAGGTTTCAATCATGTAAGGTTGAGAGTTGTGACCCTTAAATTATAATATAATACATACTTATATGCGTTAATCATTATCTTCATATCCTTTTCATGGTCATAATTAAAAGAGAAAAGACTAGGAAATATATTAGTAAATAGGAAAATTGATCTTTGAGTAAAGTTGCAGTATTTGCTGCATTATTTTATTTTCCACTTGAAGATTATTCAATTACACTCTCACATTGGTGTTATTATGAGTTTCTTTTTGTCACTTCAAGATCAAGTATAGGCATGGTGTATGATGAAACTTTTTTTGTGTGAGATAATATTGAATCTAATTTAATATTTAAGAATTTCAACTACTACAGTGTCTTTCTTACTTTTGGCTGACGATATATAATTAACTATGAAGTGAGGAGACATATAATGCACCAAAAAGTTAGAGAGACCATAAGGTCCATATACCTACATAACTGAATGATATAAAGGCATGTTTTGGTTTGTCTTCTCCTTGTTCTAGTGCTTCTCTTTGGCTAAAATCCTTTTATTAGAAAATAATATTAAACTATATCCCCTTAATTATTTGTTGTCAATAATTAGGTTAACCCTGCTTTATTTCAAACAGATCTATATTTTTATAATGCTGGAAAGTTATTGGACATGCTTTTAATGAATTATAAACTAAGTACCATGCCGACAAAAAAAAAAAACTAAGTACCACAAAACTTCAGCCTTATCTTCCACTCCTAAATATTACTACTATATTGTAATATCTAGAAAGGCGAAAAGGTAATTTTTAAAGCTTTGTCTTCACGTGTCTAGCAGGGAACCGGAGTTATTTGCTTGTAAAAGAAGTTTAGAGTAATTCAGAAAATATCAATTTATGTGTGTCTGGTAATTAAGTGGTCTATAAGACTTTTAACCCAATAAAAAGTATTACAAATATACACTCTGAATAGTAGATCGATTTTCATTAGTGGACTATATATAGCTACTACTATTGATTCTGAAATCAATCTGAATTTTGATAGATAAATCCAATATAAATAGCAGGGTTTATAGCAACACAATTTTGGACAATTCTGCAACAAATAACGTGGTGACAATATCGGAAATAAACGGTACTTTTATTGCGTATGTTTGTAAAATATGATATTATCTAAAATAATGTGTTGTTTGATAAAATAACATGATAATATTCTTACGAAAAAAAGCGTGAAATCTATACCATTTGTACAAAAAAAACATGCGCAATAAAATACGCAAGTTATTTATAAAAATGTCAAGACACCATTAATAGCAAATATTGAGGATAGTAAGATCATTTACTATTATTACTCATACAATATTGATATACATATGCCTACGGACCATGTGAACTCACTTGGCATGTATGTGTTGTTGTTAAGTGGTAGATATCCAATACATGTAAGAATCAACTTATGGATATCAGTATATGTGTATGAAAGAGATTGTGACTACTCTTGCATACTAGCTATTAAAATAAATCGCTAGACTAAAAAAACGGTAAAAGATGTTCCTGATTACATATCTTTAAATTGTGAATGTGCAAAATATAATTATATAAATTAGATCCAGCAGTCTAAATTGAATATGAAAAGCAATGGTGTCATGTAGGTTAGAATAGATCATTAGACAAAGTGTCGTAGTCGTTTGTTTCTATATCATCATATGTAGGGGTCAAATCTCCCCTAGAAGAATCGATAGCCTAAACCGACTAAATATACGTTAAACCGGCAATTCTGAGGATTCGGTTAACCGGTAGCAGAACCGGAGGTTTACTACAAACCGGCCCAATAGTGAAGCCCATAAGACAGAGGCCCATTAAAGGTTCAATACTATTTCCTACTTTTCCTATAAATAAGCATGTCCCCCCCCCCCCCTCCCCTCACTTGAGGGGGATCCGAAATTCTGGACTGAATAAGACAAAACAGCTCTCAGCTAATAAGAACAGTTCAAGAACCCTAATTCGAAATCTATCTGAATGTTTGAAACCATAAAGAAGCTCTTTTTCATCTGAATCTTCACACAAATTCTATTGTGTGAAATTCCAGCTCGCACAATTTGGCGCTAGAAGGAGGGTATCTACTCGCAGCACTAGCTTCATACACGAAACAAACACTTAGACAAACTCGCAAGTGTCAATAACGAACCCGCAGTCTCCAGCGACCGAAGGTAGTTCAGATCCAAGGGAGTCCGTTGTGGATGGGCAAACCAACGTGAACGGCCAGTCCGCTCTGGATGCGGAAGCAGGCGGATCTATCCCGACAGGAAACCAGACAACCACCAATACCAGTTCGGCCGACCCGGCCACACCGGAAGCTTACAGTCAGCTCAAATCAATGCTCGAGCAGTTGCTGAAGCAGTCCCAGAACCAGGAAACCATCAATAGTAACATGACCGCCGAAATCAGAGCCTTGTTGGCAGCCCGTCAGTCTCGAGGACATCCTCAACATGCCGCGCTTCACATCACCCCGACAACTCTCAGCTTCACCCCAGTAGCCTCACCTTCAGCTCGCAGGGCTCGCGGGGATCATACACCAACGCCTCTCAGAGATGGGGTCGTCGCTGTCGCAGGTGCGACTGACGACATCGTTGAGATCGCAGACGATCTGGAGGAACGTGAATTCGGAGCCGCACGACCCAGTCGACCGACCAGTCATATCCAAGGTCGGGATGAAGGCGAAATCGCGGAGAATATGCGATGGACAGAGCAGGCCGAAGCCCCGACCAATCGCAGAACTATTACTGCGCAGCAAAGGGAGATGGACGAGATCAAAGCCATCATGCAGCAGACTGCCCGCGATCTCAAAGATATGCGATCACAAGTGCATCGCGCAACCAGCAAGGCACCGGAAATCGAACGCGTTGTTGAAGAAGCTCGTACTACTCCTTTTACCGAGCGAATAACCAATGCGCGTTTATCCGATCCGGGGAAGATCATGGTCCCTATTTACGAGGGAAAGGGCGACCCCACGGAGCACATTAGAGCATTCTCAATCGCAATGGGGCGAGCTAATTTCCGACTCGAAGAAAGGGACATGGGTCACTGCCTCCTCTTCGTGGAGCACCTCAAAGGGGAAGGTCTCTACTGGTTTACGGGAATAAAGAGGAATTCGATCGACAGCTTCGTGCAGCTCTCCGAAGCATTCTTGAAGCAATATGCCATCTTAATCAAGCGCAGGTCGTCGGAGGCAGATCTTTACACCATGTCGCAGGCAGCCGGCGAACCCTTGGGAGTTTTCATCGAACGCTTCAAGGCGATGCTTACTCAGGTGAAGGGGATTGACGACCAGTCCGCACTGAGCGCGTTGCGGAAAGCCCTGTGGTACAATTCGGATTTTCGAAAGGAAATGACAATTAACGAGCCCTCGTCGATTCAAGACGCACTTTATCGCGCTAATGGTTTTGCAAAGAGCGAGGATGAAACCAGAATTCTGGGCCAGAAATATGGGAAGGCCAAAAATCCTAATCCGCAGGAAGCCCCGGCTACAGGAAAGAAGAAGCAGGGCAACTTTGTGCAGCATGAGGGAGGTTTTAAAGGTGCCCATAACTATCAAGTGGACTCGCCCGGCTATAGTCGAGGAGGAGGGCGAGGCCGCGGAAGTGGCACTCCGGGCCGTAGTAATGGCAATACGTGGACGAGGAACTCGCAGTATGATGAATCCGCATATTGCGACTCGCACAAAATGGGCAGACATTCAACGGCTAATTGCAGAGTACTCGGTATGCGACTCGCAGCGAAGATGGCCGCCGGCAAACTCAGAGGAAACATAAGTGTTAACGATTTCTAACTTGAGCAATTCGACGATGCAAGAGAAGGAGACAACCCGTCTTGGGACAATAATAGGAGTAACAAACGAGACAGGCGGAACGATAACGAGGCCCACCTCGGCAGGCGAAACGGTAATGAGGACCAAGGCGGCTCGAAACAAAAGGTCTGCAACATGATCATGGGCAGCTCGAAGCAAAAGGTCTGCAACATGATCATGGGCAGCTCGCGGTATTGCTCAAACACCATCTCGTCAATCAAAGCTTATCAGAGATGAGCCGAGATAGGGACGAACAAACCAAACCCGTCCAAGTTTACAAACGATGTCATCCAGTTTGAGGAGCAGGAGGTCGACGACATTGACAAACCTCACGACGACCCGCTTGTCATCCGACTCTTCATCGCAGGTTGGGACACGGGTCGCATTCTGATTGATATTGGAAGCACAGTGGACTTCATTTTCATAGACGCTCTTAAGCGTATGGAAATCGACATCGCTCAAGTCAAATCCCATCCTAAGCCTTTGACCGGGTTTAATGGCAAGACGACAATGATGATTGGGACGATCAAACTTCCGGTATGTGCGGAAGGGGTAACTAAAATAGTAGAGTTCGCAGTGTCTGACAACCCGGCGATTTACAACGTGATAATGGGAACCCCTTGGCTCAATTCGACATACCATCTCTGCCTTAAGTTTCCAACCAAAATCGGGATCAAAACAATCAGAGGAAGTCAGGCGGCGTCACGATCTTGCTTCATGGTCGCGCACAAACTAAGGAGTCATGCGGCAACCCCGATCCCGAGCGAGAAACGAAAAAAGATTAAGATTAACAGGGAACCCGTCAAGGAGCTCTCGAACGTTTTGTAGCAACTACAGGTCGTGGAATCCCGTGAAGAGGAAGGAGCGGGTCCGACCTGCGAACCTGTTATGTTGGTTTGCATAGACGAGGAGTCCCCAGAGAAATGTGTGGAGATAGGCGCATCGCTAGACGAAGCAGTCAAGCTCGACCTCGTCGAATTCCTTAAGAAGAACGTTGATACTTTCGCGTGGGTAGCCGAAGATATGCCTGGGATTGATATCGGTATCATCAGTCACTAGTTGAATGTTGATGCGACATTCAAGCCTATAAAACAAAAGCGAAGGCGACTCGGTCCAGATAGGGCTCAAGCGGTAAATGATGAAGTAGACAGACTCTTGCGGGCCGGTTCAATTTCTGAAGTCAGATATCCAAATTGGCTTGCTAATCCAGTCGTCGTGAAGAAGAAAAATGGCAAATGGCGAGTCTGTGTGGATTTCACGGATTTGAACAAGGCGTGTCCAAAGGATAGTTTTCCTCTTCCCCATATCGACCGCTTCGTCGAGGCAACCTCGGGGAACAGACTGTTGTCGTTTATGGATGCATTTTCTGGCTACAATCAAATCTTCATGCATACTGGCGATCGCGACAAAACATCTTTCATTGCATATAGCGGGATCTATTGCTACGAGGTCATGCCTTTTGGCATTAAGAATGTTGGGGCTACTTATCAACGGTTGATGAACAAGATGTTTGCGGACCTCCTCGGCAAGGCAATGGAGGTCTACATAGACGATATGCTCGTCAAATCGCTCGAGGAGAAGGATCATGTCGGTCATCTCGCGGAATGTTTCGCGTTGTTAAACAAGTATAACATGAAGCTCAATCCGGCCAAGTACCGTTTCGGCGTAACATCAGGCAAATTCCTTGGCTATATGGCAACTCATCGCGGGATCGAGGCAAACCCAAAGCAAATCCATCCGCTCTTCCAGATGGCCTCCCCGAAAACAAAAAGAGAGGTCCAGCGATTGACAGGAAGAGTGGCAGCGTTGAATAGATTCATCTCGCGTTCTATCGACAAATGCTTGCCTTTTTATGATACACTCAAAGACAAAAAGGGGGCAGCTCGACAGGCATTCGAGTGGAGAGATAAGTGTGAAACGGCCTTCCAGGAGTTGAAACAATATCTCGCGACTCCACCACTTTTGACAAAGCCCGTTGCTGGCGAACCGCTTTATCTTTACATCGCGGTTTCCTTATCAGCAGTCAGTGGAGTTCTAATTCGCGAAGACGGCACAGAGCATAAGCCTGTTTTCTACATCAGTAAGTCGCTAACAGATGCGGAAACAAGATATCCTCTAACGGAGAAATTAGCACTCGCGATTATTACATCGGCTCGCAAGCTTCGACCCTATTTCCAATCTCACTCGATCATAGTTCTCAGTACTTTTCCACTACGAGTTATTCTCCACAGCCCAACTCAATTCGGGCGACTCGCCAAGTGGGCTATTGAATTAAGCGAGTTCGATATCGAGTATCGCAGTAGGACGACAATCAAAGCACAAGTGTTGGCCGACTTTCTAATCGAACTGCCAGAGGCGACAGCCTCGTCAGAAAATGAAGACCCATCCCAAATCTGGCAATTACATGTGGACGGCTCGTCATCAAAACACGGATCGAGAGTAGGCATTCGACTATCATCACCAGACGGAGAATCGTTGGAACAGTCATTCTGCCTTAGTTACAGAGCATCGAACAATGAGGCAGAGTACGAAGCCTTACTCGCGGGTCTTCGATTGGCTAAAGCACTTAAAATGACATGGATAGAAGCTTTTTGCGACTCTCAACTCGTCGTGAATCAGTTCAATGGCGAATACGCAACAAAAGACGAACGCATGGAAGCATACCTCGCCCTCGTTAAGACGTTAACGGTGGAATTCAAATTTTTTACCTTGACAAGAATTCCAAGGGCAGAGAACTCGCAAGCAGATGCCCTCGCTTCACTCGGCTCGTCGGCACAGCCAGACAAAGCTCTTCAAAGAATCGTCCGGGTTGAGTTCATCGAAAAACTAAGTATCGCGGTCATCAAAGAAGTCAACATGCTAACAAGATCTCAAGCCGCGAAGCGGAGAGCGGACTTAAGCAACGGCTCGCCTACTCGTCCAATGGCAGATATGATGGACCTCGACCAAACCAAAGATATTGTCGAGCCGGTTCCGATGGATCTCGACCAGCCCGACACAGTCGGAGCAAATGAAACGACAGATGTGATGGCAAAAAACAACGAGCTCGATAAGGATAATACAACTTTTTACCGTGCTCTTCTCCCCGAGCAACTCAAAGAATTACCTGAGGATGCTTACCCATGTAGCGAGAAACCGCCACCAGCGCACGAAATCGTTGATATTCCCATTGACGACGAGACCACAGTCTATGGTTGTGACACTAAGTGGATGGCTGACATTCGCAGATATCTCGCAGACGGCGAGGTGCCAGTCGACAAATGGGCGGCTCGCAAATTAAAGGCGCAGTCATCACGCTTCATTCTATTTCACGGGGAAGTCTTCAAATGGAGACTTTCTGGGCTGCTCCTCGTCTGCGTCGAGGGGGAAGCAGCTCGCCAGGTAATGCATGAAGTTCATGGCGGATCTTGCGGTAACCATTCAGGAGGTCGCTCACTCGCCATTCAAATTAAACGATATGGATATTTCTGGCCAACGGTGATAAAAGACTGTGAGTTGTTCGCGGCAAAGTGCGAGAAGTATCAACGTCATGGTCCTTTCATCCATCAACCAACGGAGTTTTTAAGTTCGGTCACTTCGCCTTATCCATTCATGCGATGGGCGATGGATATCGTCGGACTTCTCCATCCGTCTCGGCAGAAAAAGTATTTTTTGGTCCTAACGAACTATTTTTCCAAGTGGATCGAGGCAGAAGCATTTGGATCAATCAAGGACAAGCACGTCAAAAACTTCGTCTGGAAGAATATCATTTGCCGACACGGCGTGCCCTATGAAATAGTAACAGATAACGGTTTGCAGTTCATTTCCAAGCAGTTCGAACTTTTCTACGATAAATGGAAGATCAGAGTCAGCAAGTCGACACCTCGCTGCCCACAGGGCAATGATCAGGCGGAGGCGTCGAACCTGACACTTATTCACGGATTAAAGACTCGACTTGATGCCAAGAAGGGCCGTCGGGCAGATGAACTCGAAGGCGTATTATGGTCCTATTGAACCACACCTCGTCGCGCTACGGGCGAGACACGTTTCGTCCTCGTCTACGAAACAGAGTGTGTAATTCCTCCTGAGGTCTATTTTCCAGGAGTTCGCAGACGATTACTTCCAGAACAGGAAGAACTCAATCATCTCCTCATGCTCGACGAGCTCAACCTCATCAACGAAAGGCGCGATCAAGCTCTTATCAAGATGACTGAATATCAAACAGCGGCCGCCAAGTATTTCAACTCCAAAGTGCGAGTTCGGCGTTTTTACGAAGGAGACCTCGTCCTTCGCGCAGTGTTTCAGAATACGGCCGAATCTAATGCCGGCAAACTCGGCGCCCACTGGGAAGGACCTTACCAAATCACAAAGGTGGTTCGTTCAGGCGTCTACGAAATCGCTAACATGAAAGGAGAAATGATCCCGCGTTCTTGGAATGCGCGACATCTGAAAAAGTACTACTGCTAAAAGTACTAAGTCACTTGACTTGAACTACGGCACGACTTGATCCCTTCACAGGGTACGTAGGCAGCTCATTTTTGGACGAGTTTAGTTGCCCCACCTATTCAAAAAAGGGGGGAGTGGGTCCGTATATTCATACTCCCAAACGCAATATATAATAAATTAAGATTTATTATGAAATCAATCCGCAAACGACTTAACTGTCTAAACGCGACAATCCGTAAACGACTTAACTATCTAAACGCGACAATCGGCAAATGACTTAATTGTCTAAACTGCGACATCAATGTTGACTCGTCGTCATTACTGACCATAATGGCGATCTATAACACTTCATCGCGAAGTTTATCTGTACATCCATAACGGATAAAGCGCGCTATATAAATTTAGAGTTCATCACTGGAGCTTATGTATTCACGGGAATATGTCTGTAAACCAGGATGTTCGTCTCGCAAAGCCCAGTTATACTTAACACTGGTCGAACTTGGCAAATATAATCGGGTCAAAGATTATAATCGGGTCTGAGATTCTGTGGAACTCGTCGGCACCGAAATTTGTTCCAAGTAACGAACTCTAACAGGCCTCGCCAAAAACAGCGAATCCTAAAGCGATAAAAACTCGCTTGAAATACAAATTTGTGAAGGCATTCATTAAAATTTAGTTTCGACCAACCAGGCAATTAAAATGTCACAGGTTGGATAAAGCCGTCCAGGCAGCAATACAAAAAACAAGTCTTAAAACCTTAAACAAAAACAAGTCCTAAACAAGATTTGGATCAGGCGACCAGCTCGCCTTCTTCAACTCTTTTGTCTTCGGCAGGAGCAATAATGCTAGCCGAACCCGCCACCTCGCCATCTTCCTTTGCTTCTTCCCTTTCAGCTGGTACGGAAGGTCCGGCCAAACTCGCGACCTCGCCAGTCGATTTCCCAATAATCGGTTCGCCAGCTTTGGGATCCTGTTCACAAGGAGCCGGCTCGCGCTGAGTTTCAGTCGGCACAACTTTGTCAAGATCAGCAGTGTTGTTAGTCTCATCCGACTCGCCATCACTCAGCTCTTCACTCGCACTTCGCAAACGCATGCCCAGAGAACCATAGTTGGACCCAGAAGCTACATTAATACCAACAGATTTAGCAACGGTCTCGACTCGCCGAGAAACAACTATATCCCTTACATTAATGGGAACCACATAATTCATACCTAGCGTCTTCCTCAACTCGGCGGCTATCTCATCAAAGACATCATAGGTAGAACCCAGCTTTGCCTTGCTCTTCACGATGTCGGTACGCTCGGCTACAGGATCGAAAGGGTCCTCAGGGCCAGCCTTCTCCATATCGTCAAGAAGTTGGAGATTTGCATCTGCTTGCAAGAGGTAGACCATATGCTTAATCGACTTCTTCATCATTCGACAAAACAACTTGTTAGCATGGTTCAGTTGGGCTTGCACCTCGGCAGCCGCAGTTCACCTCGCACAAGAAACAGCTGCCTCGAGATCTTTCTCGCGGTCCAACTTCAGAGCCGATAACTCTTTCTCCAGTTCGGCGACTCTCTCCTCATACTTCTTCTTTTCGAGACCGACTCTTTGAAGGTGCATGCCCAAGTCGTCGAAACTCTTTTTATACGCGTCGCGTTCGGCAGCGAGGTGGTTCATCTGAGCCGCGACTTGTTTCTTTTCGGCCTCTTCCTTCTTCCTGGCCTCGTCGATAAAGGCCTGCCTAGACCTCGCCTCCTGATCATACGCTATGATCATTATGTTGCAATGAGCGACAGCCTGCAGAAAGGTTGAAGTATGAGAAAGAAAGCAAGACGGAACAGATAGAATAATTAGAATTAACCTTGGCCTGGCGAGACGCGAATTCCTTGTAGAGCTCGCTCTTTATCAGTATTTTCGGGATCGGAATGTTGTCGCCAGGGTATGTGATCTTAGCCATTAAGGCGGCCGCGGCAGACGGATCGTCATAAAGTTTGACGGATCCTGGACATGGAGGAATGGGCTTGCCCACGCGCAGAGTTGGCAGCTCGCGACGAGTTTTCTTCGCATCGCCAGCTTTGCCTTTGCCCTTATCCGAGGCAGAGTGTTTTCACTTTCGAATCAGTTGGTGCTCGGACTCGGCGGGCTCGTCTGTAATGGTGATTGTCTGTGAAGGAACGACAGCCAGAGCACCACTCGCGCCTACAGCTGCCGCCTCGTCATTCTTTGCAGCAGGAGTACTTTCCTTGGCCACACTCCGTTCTGACGTCTCGGCGACAGGAGCAGCTGCCTTCGGATCGGCCTTTTTCTTCGCCTTCTCGGCTTTCTGCTTGGCGATATCACGGAAAGTAGGTCGATTCGGCATGATGTCAAGATCTTCGGACTCGCTTCTATAAAGAAAATCTTCCTCGTCGATTAAGGCAAACTCTCGGCTCGAATGACTCTCTGAAGATGGAAGTGGCAATTCCAAAAACACTTGCGAGCCTTTAACTTGTTGAATAGATCGTCGATTCTGGGGGCGAGAGTGCCTAGCGGTCTGCGAGCTGTAAAAACAAGTGTATAGCAAGTTAAGATAAAGTGTATAAAGTAAGCAGTTCGCGCGATAAACTTTTAAGAAATTCTACCAAGAGTTCCCCACTTCGCAACCGCCGGGTGTTCTTTTTCAACAGACGCAGCCGATATTGGTACAAAGAAAAAGGACTTTCGCCAATTATGGTCTTTGTTTGGGAAGTCGTCTATAATCTTATACTGGGGTCGGCTCGCCAGATTATATAACTTATTGCCGCTCGGGTCGGCGTTCTTACGGAATTCGAGAAAATTATAAAGATGACGGACTCCGATGGGCTCGCCACATTCAGCAGCTCGCGTCACAAGTCCGACAAGTTGACGAATCCCTCTCGTGTTGATCTGCGCGAGCGCGATGTGATGAACCCACATATACCGCAGAATCGTCACAGGAATGGGGAATGTAAGATAACAATTCCTAAACCAACATTCATACGCAGTGAATGTTTCGACAGGAGGGTCGTCTTCTCGCTGCTCAGCGGATGGCGCAATCATCTCGACCGCCTTGGGGATCCCGCATTCTACGCGAAGGGTTGCCAAGGAATCCTCGTCGCACCATGAAGAACCTGGAGGTGGGCGTTGTTTTTGCCTCGACTTCGTTTTCTTGACTTTGGCCACTCTGGATCCAATCCAGGCTTCTAGGCCGGTTACAAAATCGATAGCCTAAACCGACTAAATATACGTTAAACCGGCAATTCCGAGGATTCGGTTAACCGGTAGCAGAACCGGAGGTTTACTACAAACCGGCCCAATGGTGAAGCCCAGAAGACAGATGCCCATTAAAGGCCCAATACTATTTCCTACTTTTCTTAGGGGAGATTTGACCCCTACAGTTAGCCCCCCAGTTCAACAGTTTTATTAATAAAAATGTGGAAGTAAGTGTGTCCAAATGAAGAATTGATTTCCGTTAGACTGTTAACGTGTTGGCGACGGCCCGATTATTGCGATTAAACCCGTGTTGGTGAAGATTGATATCGAGAGATGATGCCGAGCCCAGATGACATGGTCATACCCAATTCGGCGAGCTGACCGATGCGACGTTATCTGCGAGTCGATCTCGAACTCACGAAGTCGCGAGCTGATCGCCCTCGTAATCCGCGAGCTGCTTGAAGATGCGAGACGACGAGATGAATATGAGACGAGGTCGCAAGCCAACCCATTTGATAAAGTGAGTCGCGAGGCTGCGAGCTGATTTGTTGAAGAGAGTCGCGAGGCCGCGAGGTCCCCGAGAAGGAAAGGTTGATCTGGGTGTATTCTGACAATAGCGAGTCGCTAGCTGACGCGAGTTCAAGTTGCGGTCAGTTCCGTGGTCGAGAGGAAGCGAGTACTTCTGGTCGAGAGGATCGAGCTAGAGGTAATTCTCCCCTTGCCGACTTGTTCTCCTATCCCACTCCCGTCTTAAGGCGAAGTCGCGAGACGAGGGAAACTGTTTCCCCGACGCGAGCTCCAAGAACGGATTTCCAAGAGAGAGTTGGGACCTCGCGTCCTTCGCAGATTGGCGAGACGCCTGCTGCCAACGAGCAAAGGTTAGTCGTCAAAATTCCGCACGGTTTACGCTTGGATAAATCCATTAAAAACAACATCAAATGAAAATAATGTTATTTAATTGCATTGAGTTATTAGTATGATACTGGCCAAGGAATCTATAATAAATGGCATAAATTGGTCCATGAGAGTGGTTGGATTTGCTGCTTTCATTCTAAAAAGGCGAAATAAAGACAAGCCACATACTAGCCGAACCACCGAATATTTTAAAAGTATAACTTTCTACTGAAATAAATGTCCCCTGAATATTACAAAACTATATCTATAATACTTAGTTTATTAAAAATTCGATCTGCTAACAAGACTAATATATTCCATAAAATTCCAAGAAGAAACATACGAAAGAATAATCAAATGTAATCTTGAATAAAATAAAAAATAAGTTTAATCAATTTCATTATTCGCTTTTTCATCTTATATCACTAGAAGATTCCTCCTTTTCTTTTTATGGAAATATCCACTTTCTCCTTTCATGTATAAGCCATCAATTATTCTCAGCCGTTGATTTTGATAATATAACCGTTAACCTTTTTTTACTGTTGAATGTTTTTACCGAACTCTTTCCCATCCCGCCAAAGACGGTTCGGAGACATCATAATATTTACATCTTTACCCTCACCAATTCTCATAATTACGAATCTACCTCTCACCGGAAAACCAAAAAAAATCAAACGACCACCGTTCTGATACCACTCGGAAGATAGCCTCCGGGGATTCGATCACTCATATCATCTTCAAGCTCAATCCTAATCACAGAATCTTCCGAAGCCGATACTCGAGCTTTCGCGCTATTCAAGCTCGAACCCATTGCTTCCTCAAGCCATTCTTCTAAGCTAATCTTGCTGAGCCAAATCGCACCGGCGATTCTCTCAAGCGCATCATCTTCAATCTCCACCGTTAATCCATCCGCGAGACCGTTAGAGAAACGTTTCTTTAAAGATTCTGCGGTCTTGCTCTTGATCGAACCAAAATCGACTGGTCTAAATAGTATAGCATCGTCTGCTAAAGCAACTAGCTTGTGAACAAAGTTACTATGATCTTCTTGATCGTTCTCAACCGTTAGATCGCTCGATGAGTCGAATTCGGCTGCTTCGTTCAAGTCGAAACAGATCTCTTTCCTCTGCTTTGTTTGGTCATTGTCGTCGTTATAAAGCCAATTCGGTTTTCGTTTCCGAGTTTTACCGTTATTGCAAACAGAGAGCCTTAACTGCCATCCTTTGCTCACTAGAGACTCTAGTCTCGTTTCATCGATAGGAGCAACGTTTTCCGCTGAACCGAGCGATGAATTTGTCGTAAGGATTATAATGACGTTCCCTAGACTAACCTCGCGGCCATACGAATCGCAGATTCTCCCTCGTTCCATCGCTAGCTTCACGTTGTTACGTAGCAATAAATCCGCTTCATCGACGTCTTCCATTACAATAACCGCAAACGGATTTCTCCTAACCGCTTCCGCTAATCTATCCAACGCGGTTTTACCACGGAGGCTTAAACCATCATCCGTCCTAGAACTGGAACCGAGGCTGATGGTTATCGGTTGGCTTCCCGAGACAAGATCAGATAACGCAGACGCCATTTTGCTCTTCCCGGCTCTGTCTGGACCAGTGAATATTAACCATATATCACCTTTCGATTTCCCGTTTCCGTGTTTGCATTCTGTAATCGCTGATGCTATCGAAGACGCAGCGTCGTGCTGCCACCAAACGCTTTTCCCTAAGCCTTTTAGTAGCTTCTTGAATAAATCGATATCGAACGAATCCCCTAGCTTTCCGAAACGCCCTTCTCGGGACTTCTTCTCGGGTGAGGATAAAACTCTATTAGGCCGTCCAAGAACCAAATCTGTCCCGACCGGACTCCCCGGTGGACTTATATCCGTTCTCGAGTTCAATTTCGTCATAGACAAAGACGAAGGAGCAATTCTTTCAGATAAAGACGGATTCGGATGTAATCGCAAACATAAATCGTTCCATTTCTTCTGCAACTCCACAAGCTGTTGATCTTTCGTCTACCGGAAAACAAAACAAATTTTTTTACATTCTTGTTTCTTAATCATCTTAGAAGCAATTAATCAAAATAAACTTACCTGATCCTTGTCACCGTCACCGTCGGCTTTAGCGATCTGCAGCCACTGTGGCAAGACCGGCCGGTTATTTCCGGTTAAGGAATTTTCCAATTTAGCGACTTCGTTTTCGTAACTCTGCAGACACCGTGAGCAACAGCTCATTTTCCCCGTCGGAATCTGAAAGCTTCTTATCGGAGATTTCGATTCAGTCAAGATGATGCTGCTGCTGTTTAATAACATAGCGTTATTGTTATTATTATTGCTTCCAAGCCTGAGCAAAACAAAACATTAAAAAAAAATTGAAACTTTGAAAAAATCCGCTTAACCGGAATAAAGAACCTACCTTGGGAAAATCGACGGAAGTTGAGATTTAGCGGCGATCGGAATTGCTTGAAGGTCGCAATCATTTTCCATTGAAGGATAGTAAACTTGACAACGAAGATAAGTCTCACAAGTAGCCGTACCAATAAAGCATAACTTTCCTTTGTATCTCTCTAGAAGCTTCTTCATCTCCGCCACAGCCCCTCCGCCTCCTCCGTTCGCCGCCGGATTTTCAGCTAACCATTTCAAATCTCCGAGATCGAGAATAACACCGCCGGTTAAATCCGAATTCCCGATCCGGGTTTCCACTAAACCGGATATTTCACCAAACCTAGTCGCCATTGGTTCGTTACTGTTATTACTAGAAGCTAATTCCTTCTCTAATCGAACCACCGTAAAATTCCGAAGCGGTCCGTCGGAGAATTCGCCGCTCTTGATTTTCCCGAGAATTTCTTTAACCAGAATCTGAGGCTCTGAATCTCCAACAAGAACCGGGTTTCTTTTCCGGGTCCGGATCATAATCTCAATGACCCGTTTCGCTTCGTCAGTCTTCTGCATCGTCATCATCCCGGAGCCGCCGTGTTGATTTAACCGAGGGTTAAGATAAGGATTCCGGTTAACCTGCGCCGGTACGGATCGATAACCGAATCCAATCGAAGACGGGTTAACGATTCCGGTTTGTTTACCAAAAAGCGACTGTTCGATCGCTGATTTAACGGCGGGGCTTGAGAAGCTAGCTTCACGCATGACCCGACTCACACTCGGGTCATCAAGTATTGATATAATAAGCTGTTCAAGCTCAACTTTCACAGCTAAAAGCGGTTGCTGTTGCTGTTCAGGACAACCACGTCGCTGATGCGCCTGAGCGCGTTTCAAAGCAGCGGTTAAAGCGTTTGAAAGTAGCGGTTCCTGCGTTTGCGACGACGGAGAAGCGGCGGTTGTAGTAGTAGGTAGGCGTTCGAGAGCGACGCTGAAACAGAGCTCGAGAGCACGACACTGGAGAGGGTGAGAAGAGTTTGGGTGTGATTTGATACAAGCTTGTCGGAGATAACCAGAGGAAGAAGATAATAGAGTTGCTGCCACGTGGAGAGGTGTGGTGTGGCCATGGTTACGACGTGTTGCTTCTGCAATTGACTGGTTTAGAACGGTCGCTGCTTCCGGCGTCAGCGTTTGCTGTATTGTAATCAGATCTGCTCTCATCTTCTTGAATAATAAAAAAATAAGTCTTTTACTTTTTTGTTTGTGTTGTTGATTTCTTAAGAAACCTTTGAATGAAGAAATTTTTGGACCGGCCAAGATAAAGAAGGAGGAGAGAAAATGCAGAAAAGAAAAATAGTTTTATCAGGTAAAAAGGATGATACACAAAAGATGGCTTTTACAGGAAAAACAAAAGCGATCAAACAGAAAGGTAAAAATCGAAGCTTTTTGTATTTCACTTTCTCTCTCTCTCTCTATATCTATCTTCTTGAGTTTCTGTGTGTAAGCGCGTGGGAAAATGAAAGAAATTTGGAGGAGGAAGAAAAGGAAAAAAATGGGATCATCTGATTCACAGGAATTCATAAAAACTTTCTCATAGCTTTTCAATGTCTATCTATTTGAATTTATTCGACCACCAGATATTATAAGTAGCATTTTTTAAATTACGAAACTACCCCTTTACTGGTGGGACAAATAATGGTTCAAAAGTCATTAAACTTAGTTTGAAAAAATTTGCTGAATTTCTTCGTACACATTTGTTAAAACTAAATTATTTGGTTGCTTAATTTGTTAATTTTTTTGGACCATTAATATTCGTACACAACTGTTAAGTGTAGAGCAAAATCATTATTTTTTTAATTTAATGATTTAAGAAATAAATGAACATTTTTTTTTCATGTATGAGTTTATTAGGAAGATAGAACATTTTTTTTATTCTTTTATTTGATAGTATAAGGTTGAGAACTAACTTTAGTGGAAATATTATTGAAGTTACTACATTAAACGTTTGTTACAATACGAGAGAAGGTTAATTACTACTTTCAGATGAGTGTGGAAAATTAAAAAAGGTATCAACTACTAAAGTTTTGATGACGCAAATAAAAGTTGAATCTAGTCAGAAATGAGACAAAACAGTTTCACGCGTTTCAAAAGTAGCGCGTGTACGACATTGCTTGAATGGCTTTTTGTGGTCATGATCACTAACGGTGTATGTCACGCGCGATAAAAACACGTGTGAGTGAGAGAAAACAATATTTTATATTATTGTTATTCCTTTTTATCTTTTTTGTTTTTTTACCTTTTAAAACGAAATATCTGTTTTTCACACGCAATCCCTGCAAAAGGAATCGCCACAAAAAGCTTTCACCTTTTCGTATTTAGCCCTCTCTCTCCTCCTGTCTCTTTTCCGCCGATTTTAAAAGTGTTATTTTAGGGGAAATTATCAAAATAAGCCACTAAAATCAAAATGTCTCAATAGACTTTTTTTGTCTTTTTCCATAATACCCCTAATTAGTAAAAAAAATTATTCAAATAATAAGTTTTAAATTTATTAAAAAATATGTAAATTATAAACATGTTATGAAAAGAGTTTTTTGTGAAAGCACTTTTTAAAAAAAATGTAAAATGCATGTTTTATAATGATTTTAGTTTTTGTTTCTACTGGTGGCAGAATGCAGTAGAATATGGATTCTGCCTATTCTACGTAAATCTACCAGTGGTAGAACAAATGTTCTACGACTTGGTCATCATTCTGCGTTTTAGTAGAATCCGTAGAATGGCCATTCTACTAAATATGAAGTTTCTACCTCTAGCAGAATACATATTCTACCAAACGTTCTACCAGTATTACTTCTATCTACCGATTCGTAGAATGTAGTTTCCGCGGAATTAAATATCATTTCCTTAAAAGTAGGTGTAAATATTTTGTTGCCTAAAAAAAATATTTTGAAAATATTTAAATTTTTTTAAATTGATTTCGTAAAACTTATTAAATTCCGAAAAAAATTATTAAATTTTTATTATAAATTAATTAAAATTCGGAAAATAAATTATCCAAAAAATTGGAAAATGTGTGACAACCTTTGCTCGAACTCATGACTTAAATGTTGAGACCGTTTCGTGTCTAGCTAGTTTAGCTTTGGATGTTTTATTGTTTATTTTACATCTATAAAATACTTAAATGACAGACTGTTTCATTTGTGTCTTAAAAAGTGGAAAAATTATCACTTCATACATTTGAACATGTGACTTCAAACAAGGACGCGCAAGAGCGGTAACCAGTGTAGGTGGAGGTAATTAGTTGTTCGTTATGGAAATACAAAAATTAAATATTATGACCGAGCCGAATTATGTATCAATTAAGTCACACTTTCCTAAAATTTTGGGAGTAAATATTCTTGTTACCTAAACTAATTTTTTAAAATAAAATTATTTGGAAAACAATTTGCCGTATCTTACTCTTCTTCTTCTTCGTCGGTCCCTATTGAAAAACAGTTCTTCATCTTTTGAATTTTGTTATTTGATTTGTGATATAACGTGAATTTGGAGTTTCCAAACCATGTTTTAACGCGTTTTCGGAGCCTTTTGAGTTGTCTTGAGTCATTATTTAGGTCCATACATGAGGATTTGGAGCTACACGCGTTCGGGAAGAAGATTCAAGCAAATAAGCGAAAATCGGTGAAATAAAGGCCCTGGACCGACCGGTCCAGTGGTAGGACCGACCGGTCCCATGGTGGAACGAGTCCAAGACCGATCCGAGAGAAGACCGATCAATCCGAGACCGGACCGGTCGATCCACTTACGGACCGACCAGTCAATCTGACGGCAATTTGAAGACCGAGGCAATGGCACATAGACCGACCGGTCTGCTCGGTCGGTCTAGCCACTGGAAGACTCAGACCGACCGGTCCACTTGCAGATTTTTTTAGGGATTTTTCCTTTTTCCGTTTTATCCTATAAATACCTGTTAGGTTTCAGACTTTTTACACACCTTTTATTCCTGCACGTTTTTGGAGACTTTTAGAGAGATTTTAGAGCTTTGTATTGGGAGAAGATCTCAATCCCTTTGGAGAAGATTTCTAAACCCTACTCTTATTTCTTATTCCATGATTATGCAATTCTGTTCATCCATGATTTCTGCTTTGTTCTTTATCATGTCTGAGTAGATCCATAGTTAGGTTTTAGGGTTTTTCAAGGGATTTCACATATTAAACTAGACACAAATAGATTGATTATCTTTTATCATCTTCATCACTGTTAGGCTTAATGCTAGGATTGAATTAGCTACTTAATCTCTAGATCTTAGGATGATGCACATTCCAAAAGCTTGTGCATCACTGGAACTACAGTTGATGAGCAATTAGGCTTTAGTCTCGAAAGTGAATTAAAGAATAATTGTGAACTGATCAAACCTGAACGAATAATGCTTGTCTAGGATAGCCGTGACCATTCCAAAAGTTTAGGTACTCGGATCTCTAGGGAAAGTAATTGTTATCACGAAAGTGGAACAATTTAGATTAGTGTTTGAGTTTGAGATGCATGCATATTAGAATCTGAATAGTTGTCTGGTTTATGAATGTGATTTCCTGAGAATTCCCTAATGCCTAACGCTTTTAATCATCTGAGTTTAAACCGTTTACATTTGCAATCTTGTTCTTTAATTTTGATAACATCACTCTCAATCATCATTTCCTGCTTAGCTTAGTTTAAGAATCTATAATCTGTTGCGTAAGCCATTGGTCTCTGTGGATTCGATCCCATAATATACTACTGCGTGCCTGTGCACTTGCAGTGATTTATTTGGGTTAAAACCTGACCGTATCAAGTTTTTGGCGCCGTTGCCGGGGACCAATTGTGTTTGCCTTCAGATTTGATTTGAGAATTTTGTCTAAGCAACTTTACTAACTTATTTTTGTTTTTGTTTTTGTTTTTGTTTTGATTCTAGGTACCAGTCATGGAGGTAATGGATAAAGCTGGTGCTCTCAAAGACCAATATGGGCGTTACTTTTTCACGAAGAACTACAATGCCGGTCGGCATCAGAAACCCCTTCAAGTCTCTTTTTACCAATCACCTCCTCCACCTCCAGCTGCAAATCCCAATGATGAGCTAAAAGCTATGATGCAGCTCATGCTAGCTAATGAGCAGAAGGTTTCCAGTGATATCTCGACAATCAGTGGGCGACTAGAAGCAGTGACCACTCACTTGAAGATGCTTGACACTCAGGTGACACAGAATGCAGAGGCTTTAAGGGATTATCATGCCATGTCTATAATGGAAGTTGATTCTATTTATATGGCTGAGGAGGAGGAATGTGTGAAGCTAACTGAGGAGTCCAATGATGTGTTACATAACAGGACAGTGAAAGAGCTTGAGGATCCTATTCGTTTTGAACTTCCAGTCCAGATTGACTCTACAGTCTTTCCTCGCTCACTCTGCGATTCAGGCTCATCCATCAACACCAAGCCTAAGGTATCGCACCCTCGACCACCTAAATATCTCATGGACCCTATATCTCCGAAGCAGCTACTTGGATTTCAGAAGATGGTACGAAGAATTCCACATGCACTAACCTTTGAAGAAGCTATAGAGTACCGCCCTCTGCTGAGTCATTTCCGAGATTGTAGAGAAAGTATAGAAGAGATCGAACTACTGTTTCTCGAAGCAAGACATCCACCGTTGAAGAAATTGGACAGGCAAATGGCACAAATGACCACAACTATTAAGAGATCGGATGGAACTCTTCCTGGACATGGTGAGGTGAATCATAGGAAAGAGGATCATGTAAATGATGTTGAGTTTAGAAGTGAAAGGGTGTTAGTCCCGCCTACAATCACAACCTCCCACGCGAAGGCTAAGGAGAAGGTTACCAAGCATCAGGCTCAAGAAAGTGATTTTTCCGAGGATGATGTGCATAAGGAGATTGGTTCAAGCTCAGGGACACACCAGGATGCTGTTCAAATCGATGTTGAGAAAAAATCCCAGCGAGCACCTGCTCGCACAGGGTGCTCCCATGAAAATTCCAGAAACTTCGCTTGATCTCCCTGATCCTGATCCTGACCCTGATCCTGATCCTGACCCCAAGCCTCCTGAACAAAATGAGACAAAAGCAGTTGAGATATCACCCAAGGAAGCAGCTACACCTGGTAGTTGCCACAAGCGGAAATTTTATGACATAACACTTCATCCACCTCTCAAGCGGATTAGAGCCGATTCAGGAGTTGTTGTCATCCCCACCGCTGCATACATGATTGATCCTGGAGATACTTACGGGGTGTACTCCAGAGGACCGAGACCACCACCTGAGCAATGGTATGTTCTTTTCGAACTTCCTCCCTCTCCAACCGGTACACAGTCTTACCCAACCAGCGGCTACCCTGATGTTGCTTACCTGCCTGATCCGGAGAAGCCGGGACCCGTGTACCACATGGGACCGCGGCCGCCATAACATTCACCTTGCCGCAAGAGTCGAGCTAACGACTTAAAATAAGCGCTTAGTGGGAGGCAACCCACTTGTAAGTGTATATATATGTTCTTTCTTTTTCATTCTTTTCGGTTTTACCTTGGTTTTTGTTTTTATTTTTTGGTTTTTCCTTAGGATTCTCGTCACAGAAGTTTGGAATCGGAGCCAGCACACTGGACCGGTCGGTCTCCCAGTAGACCGGTCGGTCTTGATCCTTTTCTCATTGCTCGGTCCCAGTAGACCGGTCGGTCTGTTCGATCGGTCTACTCACTGGAGAACCTGGACCGGTCGGTCTCACGGTAGGACCGGTCGATTCCTCCTGCAACCGATCGGTCCTCATCGTTTCGCGTACGGACCATCTCCGAGCATCAAGACCGCGGATCGGGAAGCACCTCTGTCATCCCGACCGACCGGTCCCATACGTGGACCGGTCGGTCTACTTGGTCTCAAGCGAAGCACGCGTTTTTTTCCCACCCCTGACCCGTGCCCAGACCCGTGCCATGTCCCGTGCCCAAAGTTCTGCTGACGAAGTTAGGCCTTTCTTTTCTTTTTCATTTTTCATTTTATTTTATTTCTTTTAATAGTCTTTCCTTTGGATCTATTTCCACACCGGGTCGGTGTGAAGTAAGTCTGGGGGGGGAGTACTATTCGTACTAATTATATTTTCAGTTTTCTTATTTTCAGTTTATTTTAAACTTTTGTGAAATGAATGCGATTCTAGGACCACATGATGTTTGCTAACTCTGTTTTTAGATGAACAGTGACTAACCAATGCAATGGGAAGATTAAAAACCCCATAGGCGGATCAGTGTTACCAGAAGGCTCCCGTCTCCTTGAAAGCTAACGCTTATACTAATATGCTATTCTGTTTTTCTTAACTCAGGGAATTCGAAATCGCATAAGAAGTAGCAACAACGTTAGGAGTCCTATCATTTTTCAAACACTATCCTCTCTTCAGGACTCCTAATGGTCAGGCTCACTTTTAGTCTGGTACCACACCCTTACCTTAACCTTTCTTTCAAACCTCATGCATTCTATTGAAGACATTGACATGCACTCAAGCGCAAAAACTCCGGAGAGATAGTCCGGCCAGCTGATCATTCTAAAGACCTCCCGGTACAATTTATCAAACTTTCTGCTTAGTATCTTGTTAATAGTGGCATTTCTTTATTTATTTTTCGTTTCTCTTTTCATCATTGTGCTTAGAAAAAGCTAGAACTGATCCCCAGCATTTTCATTCAAAAAAAAAAAATAATAATAATTAATTATTATGATAAAATGCTGAAAGGGATCAGAATAAAGCTTAGATTTTAAAAGAATATCTATTAAGCACATTTCCATTTCTTGTTCTCCGCATTATTTCTTTAGATAAGCAGAAAGTTAGTTTATTTTAAAAGAATAGGAGGTTTTAAGTTTGAAAAGCTGTGCATCATCCTTGGACTTAGTTCTCTTGGGTTTTTGTGCCATGACTTGCATTCGGCCGCGACTGAGGTTAGCCTAAACACTTATTACCACCATTAAACAGCCTAAATCCCTAACCCTTATGCGACGGACATTTTCCCTTTGGTAAGATTTCTGGACCCTGGTATAGAAGTCGCTGAGACATAGGAACTTGAGTATGGTAACATTGCTATGTATTTGGCAAAGTACATGAAGTACCATCTTGGTTTTTGATCTGTTTATGAGTTTTCAGGCGGTTAGCATTACATCTGTGGGGTCCTACAGGATTGCATTCAGCTCACAAAGGTTAGTTGGTTTTTATAGCTTCCTTGAACTTATTTCTAGTTTGGCTTCACTTGAGGACAAGCAAAGATCTAAGTATGGGGGAGTTGATATAACGTGAATTTGGAGTTTCCTAACCATGTTTTTAACGCGTTTTCGGAGCCTTTTGAGTTGTCTTGAGTCATTATTTAGGTCCATACATGAGGATTTGGAGCTACACGCGTTCGGGAAGAAGATTCAAGCAAATAAGCGAAAATCGGTGAAATAAAGGCCCTGGACCGACCGGTCCAGTGGTAGGACCGACCGGTCCCATGGTGGAACGAGTCCAAGACCGATCCGAGAGAAGACCGATCAATCCGAGACCGGACCGGTCGATCCACTTACGGACCGACCAGTCAATCTGACGGCAATTTGAAGACCGAGGCAATGGCACATAGACCGACCGGTCTGCTCGGTCGGTTTAGCCACTGGAAGACTCAGACCGACCGGTCCACTTGCAGATTTTTTTAGGGATTTTTCCTTTTTCCGTTTTATCCTATAAATACCTGTTAGGTTTCAGACTTTTTACACACCTTTTATTCCTGCACGTTTTTGGAGACTTTTAGAGAGATTTTAGAGCTTTGTATTGGGAGAAGATCTCAATCCCTTTGGAGAAGATTTCTAAACCCTACTCTTATTTCTTATTCCATGATTATGCAATTCTGTTCATCCATGATTTCTGCTTTGTTCTTTATCATGTCTGAGTAGATCCATAGTTAGGTTTTAGGTTTTTTCAAGGGATTTCACATATTAAACTAGACACAAATAGATTGATTATCTTTTATCATCTTCATCACTGTTAGGCTTAATGCTAGGATTGAATTAGCTACTTAATCTCTAGATCTTAGGATGATGCACATTCCAAAAGCTTGTGCATCACTGGAACTACAGTTGATGAGCAATTAGGCTTTAGTCTCGAAAGTGAATTAAAGAATAATTGTGAACTGATCAAACCTGAACGAATAATGCTTGTCTAGGATAGCCGTGACCATTCCAAAAGTTTAGGTACTCGGATCTCTAGGGAAAGTAATTGTTATCACGAAAGTGGAACAATTTAGATTAGTGTTTGAGTTTGAGATACATGCATATTAGAATCTGAATAGTTGTCTGGTTTATGAATGTGATTTCCTGAGAATTCCCTAATGCCTAACGCTTTTAATCATCTGAGTTTAAACCGTTTACATTTGCAATCTTGTTCTTTAATTTTGATAACATCACTCTCAATCATCATTTCCTGCTTAGCTTAGTTTAAGAATCTATAATCTGTTGCGTAAGCCATTGGTCTCTGTGGATTCGATCCCATAATATACTACTGCGTGCCTGTGCACTTGCAGTGATTTATTTGGGTTAAAACCTGACCGTATCAATTTGGCAAATATGTTACCCTCGTATGCGATTTGTGGCAAATGGATCTCCAATGACGGATGGAGCTTTGTTGTTGACAAAGAAAAAGGTGGTCGACTACTAGTTTTGGAATCGACAACCACTATTGAAGAGGTAAGGAATATGGTGGCAGAGGATTACAGAATCGACCAACGGCATGTTACAATCGAGTGCAGTTTTCTACCTGAGGATTTGATTAACAAGTTAGGGTCTCCTCCAGTTATCATATCGAATGATCGCCAAGTAAGAAATTTTCTTGCGTACGTTGAGAATCATGCATCGACACAACTATGTTTGACGTTTAAACAAGTTTTAAAAACGGCCGAGAAATCAATGGAATCCAATGCTGTTTTTGAGGATCAAAAAATTGAATCACCGGTTAATATTGATGATATCGATGATGTGTTACTCTTTGAAAACACAGAACATGAGAGTGAGAAACCAGTTCGATTATGTTTGGACAATGTTGTGAAGAAGGGCGAACGTATTGATACCAAAAGGATTCTGAAGACGAGAATGGAAATATGTGCAATGAGGCATAACTTCGACTACAAGGTAGTTAAATCTAATAACACATGGTGGAATATATGCTGCTCCGATAATGTATGTAATTGGCGTCTTCGCGCAACGTGTGTGCCAGGGTCTGAGGTTTTCAAAATCACCAAGTATGTCTCTCAACATACAACATACATGTGCTCCTTCCAGCAAAAAGAACAGTGGAAAAACGCCGTCAGCAAAAACCATCGCCCAGTTGATAATGCCTAAATATCAGGGTGTGAAAGAAGGACCTTCACCGATTGATTTGGTCCATTGTATGCTCTTGGAGGAAGGCGTCGATATAAGTTATTCTTTGGCTTTCGATGCTCGTGAGTACGCAGTTAATGAAGTAAGAGGTATAGCAGAGGAAAGTTATGAAAAAATATCCAGGTACTTGTACATGCTAAAAGCACCAAATCCGGGTACGCATTATAATTTCCAAACTGATGACAAAGGTAGATTCAAGTACATGTTTTTTGCTTTTGGTAAGTCTATAAGAGGGTTTGAGAAAACCATGCAAAGAGTAATTATAGTTGATGGTACATTTCTGAAGAATAAGTATAAAGAAGTACTACTTGTTGCTACGACTTTAGATGGTAACAATAACTTGTATCCACTCGCATTCGGGGTTGTTGATTCAGAGAACGACCTTTCCTGGGATTGGTTTATGAGGGAGCTAAATGTTGTTATTCAGATGGCAATGGTTTGGCTTTTGTGTCAGATAGAAATTCTTCAATTGGGAAGGCGGTTCAAACAGTTTACCCGGAAGCTAGTCATGGAATTTGCTTTCACCACTTGATGAATAACGTTGTGTCAAGTTATCATGGCAGGAGTGTGGTTGGTTTGGTTGCAGAGGCTTCGAAGTATTATAGGCCTGTTGAGTTCGAAGCAAAGTTGGAGACTATTTGCAATATTAGTCCTAAGATTGGACAATATCTAATCAAAGATGATGTGAGAAAATGGGCTCGTTGTCAATTTCCAGGATTCAGGTACGACGTTAGGACCAACAACCCAGCCGAATCGATAAATTCTGCGTTGCGAGCACCTAGAGAGTACCCACTAATTCCGTTGCCAGACACCATTAGGGAAATGCTAACTAGATGATTTAATAAGCGTCGAACAAAGAGCTCAAAGCATATGCAAAACTTAACCATTAAAATTTAAAAAAGGTAGCAAGAAGGATTCGAAAGGGCAGAACATTCACTGTTTACCAGATCAACGATCATCGATTTCACGTTAAAGGTGATAAGATCGACTGCCTTGTTGATCTAAACGAGAGAACGTGTACATGTGGAAAGTATAACTTGGTTAAAATACCATGCAGACACGCCATAAAAGCGAGATTATCTGTTGGAAGGGACCCACATTCTCTGACCGATGTAAAGTACATGACTCTTACATGGCGAACAACTTATGAGGAATGCGTTAATCCAATATCCGTTCCTGAGGATACGTGGCGTGTCCCAACCAACATTGAAGGTGTTCAAGTGTTACCACCTCACTCACGACGATAAGCGGGTAGGCAAAGGAAACAAAGGTTCGAATTAGTAGAAGATAAGATACGAAAGTCAGAAGGACGAAAAAGGGCGAGGACGCACAAGTGCAGCCGTTGTCGTGGTGAAGGTCACAACAGATCGACATGTAAAATACCGATATAGAGATGGTTCCATTTAATTTGCTTATGATTGGATTTGAACCAACTATGTTTTTTCTTTGATTTTTGGTTTCAGACTACTTTGGTACTTTATTCCCGTTGGTTTGTAGTGTTTCGTACCTACTTTGGTATTTTATATGTTGGTACTTTATTTTGTTCTTATATTCGGTTTCAATTGTTGACTAGTGAGGTTAGAAGTAAATGGACTCATCTTCTTTGAAAGAGGGAAACAATTGTCTTTTATTAAAGACCAAACCTTTTCAATATCTGAACTAACATTTGGAAAATTATTTAAAATTGTAACAAATATACTAAAATCACTAATCAGATTACTAAAGAGAGACCCATAAATCTGAAATTCAACAGGTCGTACGATTATAACTTGAGAAAACATCAAGCAGTGCTCTCTTTCTTCAGCTAGGAAAGCTCGTGCCTTACCACAGCAGCTCTCTGCAAACAACATAAGAAACCCATTTAATTAACGGATCAACCTAACATCAATCTATATTCCATAGCAGGATAGTAGTCTCCCTAATCATTAACCATCAAGGTAAATATAGATAAAACATTAAAGCTTACCTAAAAGAGACGATATGACCAATAAAGACACCCCACAACCGCTACACATATCACACTTCTCTTAAAGCTTTCCTTCAAAGTCTTAACTTCAGATTCTAAAGTCTTTGTCTTCTCCCCAACCTTCTCTAATGTATCCATCATAAGCTTGTGGCAATGTACCATCTTTCCAAAGTCATCAACAATTTTTCCCTGATTTTCGGATAACACATCATATTCTTCCAATTGTGACTCCTTGGCCCATTTGAAAACATGACCGGAAGACTTGGCATTTGCCACTGTGCATCGGTAAAACTCGCGACCCGGATTCCTCTCTGCTGTTGACTTGAGGATCGTAGTCGGCTGTCCACAGGTACTTGGAATACCTCTTATGTAGCAAGTGCGACTTGAACCCGATGATGAGTTACTCATGTCTACAAAGCAACGACAATGTTAAATTTTCTGAAGTATGCAAACCAACGACATTATCACAAAGAAATCAGATCATTCGTTGAGTTTAATTGACAATTTGAATACACAATTGAAATCGGATCTAGAACTAAACAACAATTGCGATTTCACCAACAACCATGTTTGTATATCTGCAAATTTGGGAATCTAGTAGACGTACTTTCGCAAATTTACTGACCTAGATGTGGAGTCGTACGGAGTGGAAGAATCCCTGTCGAGCGACAATTGAAAAATTTAGGGTTTCTCTGGTTGACTTTTCAATTTCGTCGTGGAAATAAGAGAAAGTGTTGAGAAACCGTATTTTTTTATCTTTAAAACCAAATGAATAAAAAACATAAAGTGTTTATGTGTTATTTCCTCTTAGTTTCTATATTTAATGTTATGAGTATGACAATGAACAAATAATTATAAACAGCATTACTGGTCAAATTTATGAGGACACGACATACCACCCACACGATGTCACGGGTTCGAGGTCGAAGTGGTGACAATATTTTTAAATTTTCATCCTTTCAAAAAAAACGCTTACCTTCTCGTTATTTATTATTTCCAATATCGATATGGCCAGATAAATACACTTACCACTACTGGTTACACTCTCAATCTAATGCATACCATTCAATTTCAAGTCATGGGTTCGATGTTACCATGTCACAATTTTTTGTTTTTTTCTTTTTCCAACTACTACTAACTCATTTCCGATTTCGGGGTTACCAGTTTTAGTAGTTCTTCATTTAGGGGTTGGTGTTTAGGGTCCAAACGTATTCCATCCCGAAAAGACTCCAAAAACAAATAAAAGACTTGATAAACTATTGAAAACATTGGTTAGAATGCGTTTAAAACGCAATACATCATATTTATAATTTTATGTTATGATATCGGCGAATTTTAATACAAACAAATGTTTCATTGTGTATTCATGGTTCAGTGTTTCGACCATTGTCTAAGAAGAAATGTTTGATTTTCTATTCATAGTTTAGGGTTTCTGTTTACAGGTTAGGGTTTCTATTTCGAGATTATGGTTTCCATTCATAGCTTGGCAAGAACCTTACAATGATCAAAATATTGTCATTAATCTTAACAAATGTTGTAGTTCCTATTTAGAGTTTAGGGTTTCAGGCATTGTAAGAAAAATTTTATTTTCAACATTTAGTAATTTATAAACTTTGCAAATAATGAAAATATTGTCATTTTGCTAAAAACGGCAAAAATGTAAATAAACCATTAAAACATGATCAAATCCTAACGCTAAAATAGGGAAATTAGTCTGACGAAATGAATAAACCATTAAAACGTGTTTAAATCCTAACACTAATACGGAAAATAGGGAAAGCTATTCAAAAACAGAACGTATATATACAACTCCATCTCATCCTAAGTCCACAATAGTCGGATCAGTGTACGTAACAGGCGGCACGTACTTCGCCATTCGCTCAAGGAATACAGGATCATGTGCGGCTAAGAACATATCAATGACAAGCTTCAATCGAGCCCCCATGATGTTTTCATCATCAAGCATAAAATAATCCAAACCAAGCATGTGACACTCAATATATTTCAGCGCATAAGGACCGCAGTGACTCTTAAGCCTATTAAGTTTTTTAGGCATTTGTTGATGGTTGATTTTATACGCTGCCAGCTTCAATTCTTTACTTTGTGATGGTGGCTGAATAGCTTTGACAATGCGCGGGATCATATGTAGGAATGAGTACAAATCCCTGTAACGTGTCCCGTTGTCACAATCAAAGACTAGAACTTTCCTCTTTTTGAAGTCGATGCACAATGATATCCAGTGATAGTTACGCACATTGATGGGCACGTATATACGATCGAGATCAACATCCCACACTTTCCCCGTCCTTCCATGAGTTGGTAATTCACCTCTTCCATAATCTAAGAGCAAAAGACTTAACTCGTAACTCTTCTTCTCCGCCTCAAATCGTTTGTATTCACTCAAGATAAGGGCACTAAAATTGCAGGACATAAAACCAGCACGATCCACACCATCTACATTCCAAAGTCCCAGAGATGTCTTCTCCCGTAACAAGTACATGGCTGCATCCATATCCTGTAATAATTTTCGTAGAAACAGAATTACTATCTACATTTCATAATAGGTTATGTAAGTGTAAGATATATGTAACTAACCGATGTTAACAACCATTTTTGGCGGGAAATAAACCTGTCAGGTAGGTCATAAGTTAATTCCGATGGACCAATATGGATTATAGGGTTGCTGCAAAGTAATGATAAAGTATTTAAGAATTACGGATGGGAGATAGTTAAATGTAGAAAAATACTAAAATTATTATATTTACTTGAAACTCCGTCCCCATTCTAATACTCTCTCACAATCTTCCCATTTATAAAAGATCAATTGCTTATCAGGTTCATTGTATGAGTTCTCGTCAAGGTCTGTGCAAGATAATTTTTTCCATTCCTCTCGGGCCTTTGTTGGAAGCGGTGTTGGATTCTCACATTTAACTTTGGATTTTTTTGAGATATTCGCCTTGGTTTTGCAGACAAACTCTTGTGTGCTTATTTCAAGATCAATATCGGAAGTCTGACTTAAACCCACATCCCGGTAGATTTTCCAACATGTCGTTAAGGTTTGTCGCCACGTCTGGTTTGTTAGCCTGTTCATGAAATGAGAAAGAAGATATATAAAAATCATAGCAAAACCATGTACAATATATAGTAAATTTACAGAGTTATGCACTTAAGTATGTTACAAAAAAGAGAGCAAACAACATACTACTTTACCGGTTACAATTTTTTTTAAACAAATTTTACATAACCATTACAACACCAATTTAGACGAATTCAAAAGGGAGAGTTAAATGTTTTTGTTCTAAGTTACCTTCTTCTTCTGTGACTGAGATAGGCTCCTTGTGGTTACGGGTACAGCTTTAGTGGTTTTACATGTGTCTCCTCTGCTTACAGACAGATTACTAGTAGTGAGAAGGTCTTTGAGATCTCTTATCTCGGTGTGTACTACGCTAAATCTAGCAGCAATCTCTGTCTCAATCTTCTTCAGAAGCGTGGTCTCCATAGAAGTCAAAGAAGCTTCCAACAGTTCTTTCATAAAGCATTTTATCTCTTCATTATTAGCAACTTGTTTTCCAGCGGATCGTTCGCACAACACCTTCTGCTTTCTTTCCTTTACACAATAATCACACACTCTACTTTTACCTTTCCTTGAAGTAGAGGCAGAGCTAACTTCTGGTTTAGTAGTATGAACATCGGCAACTGTATCGCCACTCTCATCCTCTGCCTCTTCTTCTTCCTCATCCTCTGTCTCTTCTTCATCATATGTCTCTTCCTAATCTACCACAGCCTGAGGCACCAAAGTCTCCTCAGCCACCATAACTTCCCATATGTGGTTAGTCCATACTTTTCTGGATGCGATGAGTTCATAAATACGGTCAACACGTTCGTCTCTCATTTCAGGAGTCCTCTTATACTCAACAGCATGAATTATGTCGCAATTTTCAATGGAGGATATGAATGGATGTAAGACAACCTGTAAGAAAGATATAGCAAACATTGTTAAAAATTGTTGAAAAGATAACCTTAGTCCAAACAGGATGAATCAATCGTAAACAAAGATAGTATACTCACCTCTTCTCCAAACAATGACTCAAGTTTGTTGATTTTAGGATATGTTAGAACACAATGACCTTTCCAGTTTGAACATCTAGGGAAGACAATGTTGTTCTCAGTTAGTTTGTGGCCCATCATTTTCCCAAAGTCAGGAATAGCCTCCATGACCCATATTTGAAATGCGTAGGAGAAACCATGCAGAGGATAGTTTTTAGGCTTCGTCAGTTTCGGTTAAATATAAAATTTTCTAATTAGTATAATCCAAATAGGTATGCTAATCAACAAAATTATAAATTATTAAATAGTATTACTTACTTTAGCATTCTTCATTTCTGCAAGTAGGTGGTCAAATGAGTCAATGCCCCAATGATATGCTCGTAGCTTAGCAAGATCCATCACCAGTTTGATGTACTTGTGTGGGATAGCAGTTTTCTCATCCAGTGGCATTATCAAACCACCTATGATACACACATACACCAACCGCACTCTATCAACTCGCTTGCACTGCTTACAATCCTTTACATGGGTTTTCCTTATCTGTTGTATGCAGATGGGTGTGCCAGCCTTCAACAGTTCACTCCAAAAACCATTATCCTCAACCCAAATCCCAAAACCTGGATCATCTCCTTTTTCGCACTTCAAACCAGTCACCGCATAAAACTCTTGCATCGAAAATCGAAGAGGCCTTCTACCAAATACAAACCATAGCTCATGCAGTTTGCTTGTATCAACCTTCCTACACATGAAACTATGTATGAGTCTCATAGAGTATCCTAAATTATTCTCAAAGAGCACCATTATATGTCGAAACACCGGGTCTCCTCTAACTTCTCTATATTCATTTGGCATATTCTTATTCATTAACCTCATAATAGAAATCCTACAACTATTGTTGACCTTAATAACTTCCGGTTCATTTCCTTCACAAAAAAATCCTCTTTGGCAACTCTACTTCCATATCTGGTAATACAAACGAAGAGAAGAAACACATCAAAGACCACAATCAGAATTCAGAATTGAAAAATACTAATTACAAAAGAGAATAAACACATCAACCATCACACATCAATTTGCTAATTACACGAAGAGGCAAAACAGACATGAGAATTTCTTATACTTAATTGATGAGTTCTTTACTTCCATGTGATAATGATACTGCCTATTGTCTCTTTGTTCTAATTAAAAATATACAAAGGAACATTCTTAATCAGTCTGAGGGATTTGCAGCACCAAAAAATGACCATGCAAAACACAAAAAGTAATGAATCTCTATGAAATCAGACAAGTACACTTACCTTTCAGCCTTGCCGCAACAAACAAGACACTTGAGAACTTCCAAATCAGAATTGAGAAGACAGTGAAGAAGATTTAGGAGGAACAAATCGATATACAAAAACAAAATTGAGAAGACAGTGAAGAAGATTTAGGAGGAACAAATCGATATACAAAAACAAAATTGAGAATTTGGGTTAAGCTTCATATACAATCACAAATTAAAACCCAAATCGAAGCTTCTTTGAAATACCTTAGGGAAGTTAATGTTCGGAATCGATTAGGTTCGCCGGAGATAAATCTTTAACGGAGAGGATTCTTCAGAGATAACGAAACGGCGGAGACACCGAAACGGCGGAGAGGCGGAGGAGAGGAGATTGGTAAAAAGAGACGACGAAGTATGGATAACACTCGCCGGAGATGATGAAGGTGGTTATTCTCCGGCGAATTCTACAGAGAGAATTTGGTTTCTATTTTTTTTGCTAACAAGAACCCTAATTTGATAATTTGATCGGGGAAGAGGATTTAGGGTGAAAAGTGTTTATTTTAAAATTTATTTTATTTTCAAAAATATATTATATTAGTAATCAGATATATTATTTTCCCTTTTTCAAATTCCAAATAAATTATTTTAATTTATTTCCTTTTCTGATAATTAAATTATTATTAGAATTAACAAAAATCATTACTCATTTTAAATTAAGGTTATATTTGGAATTTTAAAATTGAAAAACCTAATAGGACTTTTTTATAAAAAAAAACAAATTCTATTGGGACACTTTAGCACTAAATGTGGCCTAATTTAGCAATTTTCTCTTTATTTTATAAAACAATAATTTTGTAGATTTTGGAAATAAATTGGAGTAATACTTATATATATAGAGGAGTCAAAGTGAAAATCAAATTTAAATAGTTAATCTTTCTTATAGAGTTTATTTAGGGAGAACTACAAACATGAAATCTTTGACAATATATTTTTTAAATATGTCACTCTTAAAAATGTATTGTAAACCTGCCACTTTTTATAGAAAAAATAAAATCATTAATTTTTTTCTCTTTCTCAAAACTTAAACCCTAAAATCTACCTCCAAAAACTATACTTTAAATATAAAATAGTTAACCCACGTCCAAAAAATATAAAAGTTAAGTTCAACAAAAAAAAATGACATTCTTGCAAAGATTTTCAAACAATAGAATAAGTGTATAGTAACATTCATGCCAAAAGTCGCATATCATGAAATACTCGATTATCAATTAAAAGTTAAAACCATGAGTATTTTATTTTCTTGATTGTTTACGTTTTATATATCTTTTATTTATTTAAAATTTGGAATGATTTACAGTTTTACTTAAAGCTGAAGCAATAAATTTTTAAAAATAAAGTAAAAATATACAAAAACATCAATTTTACGAGTTGATATATTTGACTTGAAGATATAATATCCATTAATGTTTTTTACCCAAATACTTTGTTTTCTTCAAAGAGAGAATTATACTTCAAGTATCTAGTCCATTATTGCTTCAACGATAGCAGCTTCTGTTTTTAATGTATCATGTGCCAGTCTTGTTTTTAGATTTTGAAATGAAAAGAGAGTCCAAAGTGTCACAATCATTTTGAAAATAACATATAACTTTTCTATCAAAAGAACGAGAAAAAATAATGAAAACAACATCGCATAGGTCTTACGAAATCATATCCTCGGTTTATAATAATCATAAATCTTAGGGCTCGGTTCGGTTTGGTTGGTTCGGATTTGAGAAAGTTTAAATCGTTTATTTGGTTCAATCCGGTTGTTTGGTTATGAAATTGCCTATCCTTAAAACAAATTTGATATTTTCGGTTTCCATTCAGTTATAAACGATTGCCCAACCCTAAAAATATTGATTAAAATGTATTTACATTAAAATCAATCACTCAAGCTGTTACTACTTAAAAGTTAAAACAAGATAAATCTGCCAAAGCAAATGTAGGGCAGTGGTCCTTACCACTCATTTGGTACCAAAAGATCGGGTGTTCGACCTTCCCTGTATACGAAAAATAAGAAAGGTTAGTGGGACCGGCCTGTGTCCCACATAGACGGCAAAAAAAAAAAAACAAGATAAACCCTAAAAAACCAATTTGACATAAACTTGACTTATACCAAATCAGAATAACCAGACGCTGGACGACAGCTTGACATACTTTTTGGAACAAGGAAAGAAATTACATAGATTGTAAGTTTGATTTTTGTAACCAACTCAACAATACTAATTCATTTTTTCATTATATGGATAAAGAATATTTAATGCAGGAATGGTAAGGTCATCACATGTGCCAATGTGTGAGCCGACCCAATAAATGGAGAGACCATTTATTACACAATCTTTTTTGTGCAAGAAGACTCTTACTGCTACACCAAGCTAATTGTCTTTATTTCATTTGTTTCATCTCCATCATTGTAATATGTCTATGTAACTTGATAATACTTATGTCAGATTCAACACTCAGGACCAATAATGCAATCACTATAGACTACACATACGAGTATATTTGATCATTTTTTTTTTTTACCAAATTTGATCATATTTCTTATTCCCATGTTTTTTACAACAATAGAATATGTTTTCTTAATGTTGTTTTACAAATTCAACCTTCCATGTCCGCCTAATAATTAATGAATTTATAAATAATGGTGGTATTACTTATTTTTTATACCTAGGAGATTTTGGAATTAAATTATAATTCAATTTCCTATGACATGTGAAAAAATCCGACTATTTTGTCATAAGCTTTTTAGTTATGTTTTCACTAGTTCTCACCATTTTAAACTCTAGGTTTTGTGCAACATCGAAATTGTTTTCTTTTAAACTTCCATTGTAACTTTCTTTTTTTAAAGGATGGAAATATTACTCTAAAATTGAAAACGATTTAAGTTTACAATCGAAAGATTATAGTACTAGACAATGACCTCGTAGAAAAAAATTATAAAAACATGAAAACATAAACCATAAACCAATTTTAGTTCATCCATTCAACAAAGTCACAAAGAAAAATGAAGTTAGACGAAGTGATGGCGATCTTTATGTTTTTCCCATATATGTTGCTCGAGACGAGAGACGAAAGCGAGTTACGGAAGCTGAGTTATCTATAGGCTATTGCTAAAGCACAAGAAGCTTTTTACCCGACGACAAAACTAAAGTGTCAACGGTAACATATTGAAAGTTTTCGATCACATAGTTCTCTATAATCATGTAAAAGTGGCTTGTCGAGCGATTCCAAGAACTAATTCTAAATGAACCCTCACAAACCAATTTTTGTGTCCGATGCATACTATTGTAATTGTTCGATACTACAATTTGTTTTTGTTAATTATTAGGCGAGATCTATAGTCAAGATCCAAAATTAATTGCTGACAATTTCAGTTAGAGTGTTGCACATTTAAAATGTACCAATAACTTCAAAAGGAGCAGAAAACAAAACTCGTCCAAGTAGTCGAATAAAATGTAAATAATGATGTTTTGGCTTGTTTACACAAATTAATAAACATTTAATTAGTAAATTGTAAGCAATTAATGTTTTACTCTTTAACATTTACTACTTTTTAATAATTATTAGCCAATAGTAACTCAAAGTTTTAAATACTTTTAGTTAATTTTTTTTAAGTTTACAATTTGTTAACATTGATTATCAAAAAGTACATTTAAATTCTAAAACATAATTTTTGTTGAATAACAAAAAAAATCTAAAACATAAGTACATCACATTTTAAGGAAACAAGAGAGTACAATATTTTATTCGTTATAAATAAGAAAGCTTTACAAATGCCGTAATAAGTTTGGTCCTATCACACTATCATTTTTTATATATAGAAAGAAAGTAGAAAAGATAGAATAATTGGTTTAAGAGTAACGCACGCTTTGCCTTTAGGGTTACGCGTTTATCGAGTTCACTCACTTTTTAACCAACTCTTCTTTTGCAGCCTTTTTTACACCAAACTTTTCTCTGTTATATACTCTTCTGTTGTCCAATTCCATAACCTCTTCTTTCAGCTTTCGAATATTTCATTAAAATTACCAATATTATTATATGATTATAAAAACTATAAACATCGATGAAAGATATATCTTCTGTTGGAAAACATATTAAAATACGCTTATTACTTTCCCTACAAAAGAATACAGCTAACACTCACTTTTTTGAAAATAGTAATAATTGGTAAGACCATTTTCACATATGAAAAAAAAAATTGATCAATTTTCAAATATGAGATGATGTGAGACAATTCATTATTTATATATAAATTTAAGCTATTAATTTTTTTTTGTATCAGTGAAGCCTAAAGTCTTATATCAAATAAATTTGTACACTGATAACAATTAATTAGGTAAAGATCTAGAAGACGTCTACAATATACTACACATTATTTGTAGACGTCTACAATATATTTCGAGATTAAATAGAACTTGTATTTAAAGTTTTTTATTTATCTAGTTCATGCATTCACCATTTCACCGTACTAAAACAAATTTAACTACATCCACCACCAAGTTTATTTTTAAACCGACCCAAATTTTATTCACATTTGACAATACGTAGCTAGACAAAAAGTTGCATTATAAGATAGTAAATGAGTTTCAAATATAAAAGTAAAATGCTAAACCAAGATTTGGATTATTAATAACTTTAAACATATCCCAGTGTACCGATTTAGATTGCAAACATGGTCTCCGAGAAAATGGAACTTGTCGTGTAGCGGTAGAGAAGGAAAAAAAAAAGCTGACGCAAAGAAGAGAGAATAGTTTTCAATTTTCATTGCGACGAGCAATAATAAATAAAAGAAAAGAAGTTAAAGAGTTTCAGCTTTCTGCATTTATTGCAACTTCACGTACAACTCTTGTCGACCGACTGTTTCTTTAATTTTTTTAATGTGATTTACCAATATGCCCTTTTACTTCTGTCTTTTGTAATTGAGTAGCCAAACAAAAAAAAACTATTCGGAAAGTAGTGAAAATTTGAATAACATTTGTAATACATAAACGAGATAACAATGAATAAATTTGGACAACCGTCAAAAGAGAATTTTCTAAATAGAACTTTGATCAGAGATCTTTGAAGGGCCGGTGGCCGACGACTCCTATTTTGCGGGCACCGACCTAACTTGCTTCCATTTTTCTTGTTTTTTCTTTATTTCGGTTATATCGGAAGTGGTGGTACGATTTTGGTTCGGGAGAAAGTGTCGTCAGACTTTAGACTCGTTTGTGGGGGTTTCTTTGGCTCGGTGCTCCGTCTTCGCTTTGTTCTCAATCTGTTTGTCGGAGCTGTTTCCGCCTTTCCGATCTGCTCGTCGGCGGTCTCCTTCACGGTTGGTTTGGGTCCATTCTTTGCAACTTTCTACAGCTTGGTTTCGATTCGTCGGTAATCTGTGGGAATCGGGTCCGAAGTGTATCCTTCTCATGTTTTTTTGTTTTAGTCGGTTGGGGCCCTTCCCTTTATCGTTTTCCCTAGAGTTGCTAATCTTGTAGAATATTATCTATTAGTTCTCTAAGCGCTAAGGCTTGGCTGCGTTTGTGTCTTTGTTGTTGTTGTGCGCTTGGTCTTTGTGTCGGGGTTAGTAATTTTGCTTTTAGCATTTAGTATATTGGTGATTCTATTTCAGGCTCCTTCCATCGCCGTTTTAGTGAATAATTAGTCCTCGCTTTATATCTTCCATGGTCAGTTCTTGTAATGCTAACCTCGTGGAAGAAAGTAGGGTTCGTGATTTAGACGTTTAAGAGTAAAGATTAGATGGTTAGACGTGTAAATTCTTGATCTTGGATTTTGGTCATGCTATTTGTCGCATTTGGGTCTTATTCTTCGTGGCTATCTCTAATCCCGTCGTCTACTACTGAGCTTGTTTGTTTTCGCGTCTTCTGTTCTTTCCACACTTTCTGAATATCTACGACTGTATTTCTCGCCTCAGCGTTTTAGAAACTAGTATCTCAAAATGTTTAATATTTTTGGAACCTTTCGAAAGGCTTAAGAACCCTAGGGCTAATTCGTTAGCCGCTGGCCTATGTAGTTCGACAAAACTTTTTTGCAATATATATAATGTCAATCGGTGATAAAAGGAGATATGAATAATGTTTTGATTAAGAATATTCAGGAGGAGGAGGTGCAGAGGGAAATTTTTGTTATGCACCCAAAAAAGGCCCCAGGGACATATGGGATGGCGGCCCATTTTCTATCAACGTTTTTGGCCATCTCTAAAAGGAGAATTAACGGGTTTTATCCAAAAATTTTTTAGGACAAGAGGTTTTGACACTCGGCTAAATCACACAAATATTTGTCTTATCCCAAAGATCGACAAACCTAAGAGGATGAGTGGATTCAGACCAATTAGCCTATGTAATCTAGGCTACAAGATTATTTCAAAAATTATGTGCTACAGTTAAGAAATTACTTCCTAAAGTTATTTCGGAAACACAGTCGGCATTCGTGTCCGGGAGGTTAATCACTGATAATATCCTAATTGCTCAGGAAATGTTTCACGAACTACAGACTAATGTCTCTAGTCGGACAGAGTTTATGGCACTGAAAACAAATATGAGCAAAGCTTATGACAAGATTGAATTTTATTTTTTAGAAGTGGTGTTGTTAAGTTAGGGTTCGGACCAACCTGGACATCCTGGCTAATGTTCTGTGTCAGATCCGTCTCTTATCAGGTTATGATTAATGGGCAACCATGTGGATGGATTGTGTCAAAGAGGAGATTAAGACATGGCGATCCTTTATCCCCATATTTATTTATTTTATATACGAAAGTATTGATTGCTAATATCCAAAAGAAGGAACAGGAAGGTCTGTCGACATGGATTATGACAGCTCGTAATAGCCCACTAAGCTCGTATCTGCTCTTTACAGACGATAGCTTGTTTTTTGCAAAGCAGAGGGCAAAGACTGTCAGGAAATATTGGACGTACTACGGATATATGGGACGGCGTCTGGTCAAGAAATAAACTTTGATAAACCATCTGTTATGTTCGGTCATAATGTAACATATGAGGTCAAAGATAAGGTAAAGGGCATAATGAGAATTGATAAACAAAGCTGAATGAGCTCATATCTAGAAATACCAGAGAGTCTAGGTGGATCAAAGGCAAAAAAATTACCTTTATAAATGAGACGTTACATGACTGGGTTAATAGATGGGTAGCTAAGTTTTTATCTAAAGAAGGGAAAGAGGTTATGATCAAGTCAGTAGCCATAGCTCTCCCTACATATATTATGTTATGTTTCCGGTTACCATAGTTATTAACGAATCAATTGACTAGTGCTATTGTCAAATTCTGGTGGAGCTTCGGAGGAGGTACTCGTGGCCTACGCTGGCAGGCTTGGAATAAATTATGCCTCTCAAAAGCGGATGGTGGATTGGGTTTTTGATCTTTGACGAATTTTAATACGGCTCTATTGGCAAAGCAGCTTTGGCGATTATATCAGTATCCCAACTCTTTAGTGGCAATAGTACTTAAAGGGAGATACTTTCGGGATAGACTTCCTCTGTTGGCAAAAAAAAGCCTTATTCACCCTCCTATGGGTGGACGAGTTTGTTATCAGCCAAATACCTCCTATACAAAGGAAGTCGGTTTGATCTGGGTTCTGGGCATACAATATTAATTTGGAGGGATCCATGGATTCCAGATTATTATCCTCGGCCAGCGAGGGGACGAGGGAGCATCCTTCACCCAAATCTACAAGTGAATCATTTGTATAATCGGATTACAAAGGAATGGCATATGCCTATACTACATGAATTTATGGATCCACATGACATTTATTTGGTTCATGGCTTCGACTTGGGGCATTCCTTTCTTAAGGATAATTACATTTGGCATTTTACAAAATCGGGAAGATATACGGTACAATCGGGTTATTGGTTGGTCACTAAGATAAAACGAGAGAAGGAACTAACATTGATTAGTGAGCCGAGTTTTACAATTCTTAAAGCTCATGTATGGAAAGTGAAATGTCCCACGAAAATAAAGCATTTTCTTTGGCAGATTCTTTCAGGATCCATAGCTTTTTGAGTAAGGATAATTCAACGTGGAGTGATTTATCCCATGGTGTGTATGCGTTGTGGACTAGAAAAGGAAACAGTTAACGATGCTTTCTTTGAATGCACTATAGCTAGACATATTTGGGCATTATTCATACCCCCTCAGGAAAGGACCAATCTGCATATGTAGTCCATTTATGCTAATATGGACCACCTTTTTTAGAGGTTGTAGGAGAGGGATATCATCAAGGGCGGCCGAAATATGTTCTCCTGGGTATTATGGTAAATTTGGAGGACAAGGAATAAAAAATGTTTTCAGGAAGGGAACAGGAACCATAAGCCATAATTAACATGGTAGATAAGAAATATTGGGCTTGGACAACTTCTCCGTCTATGATTATAAGAGTATCAGACCTGGCGGTCGACACTCCAACTGTTGACTATTCATCTACTCAACTCATGTGTCGAGTAGATGGTTCCTAGAAGAATACTGATCCAACATCTGGAATGAGGTGGATATGTTTCCAAAGAGATCACTATGTGCCATTAGGAGCGCGAGATTTGCTCCAGCGCAAATCATCACTACATTCAGAAATAGAGGCGCTCCTTTGGGCGATATCTTGTTTGAATGGGCAAGGACTGGAGTGCCAGCTTTTCGAGACAAATAGATTTGACATGGTTGATATTATAAGACATACAAACAATTAGCCGGCTTTTTCACTTCTTTCCGACAAGTTTCAGAGATTGACGGTACACTTACCCAACTTCACCGTATCGAAAATTGCGCGTTCGAATAATATGCAGGCGGACTGTTTAACATGTTCTGCGTGTTCTTATGCTATTGCATTTTCATTTGTAAACTATTATCCACCGAGTTGGGCAACCGATCATGGAGGCATTTTATGATTTATATGTTTTGTTGAAAAAAAGAAACTGAATTTTCGTGTATTCTGTTTCAAACAAAATTATATGATTTATTATATATATAAAGTAATAAAAAACGTTATGTATAACATTCAATTATTAAAATAATATATTGGCTGCTAGGCATGTATACCTATTATTCGTCATTTACTCGTATCCATCTTTAAAATAAGATTGTAGTTTTTGAATTGGATAAAGAATAGTATAACTTTACTATTTACCAATAAGGGTCGGATATTATGTATCATTTTTTAACAACTATTTATCCTATATGTTGCATATTAGAGGATTTGTTTTTAATGCTTCTTCATCTTCAAATTTATAAATGTCTTGATATAATAATTTATAGATAAATTATATTATAATTATCTGGTAAAGATAACGGATCAGATTTCCAATGAAACGGCGATTTTTTTACAGATACTATCCATCAAATATGATATTTTCTTTTGACAAATTGGATACAAATTTTTTTTTTCTTGCTAAATACCGGTTAAAGTCTGGTTGGATCATGGATGTTCCAAAATTTTAAGACATCCCGGCCTGTCCTATTGGCTACAAGTAAAAACGGTGAAAATAGTTTGAACAATATAAAGTTTATGAAATTAATCCTATTCCGATTGTTCCACACCTTTTTCATATTATATTCAGAGCTATTGGTACATATAACCAATTGTTAGGGGGAAAAGTTTGTATAGCATTTGAATAATTTTGTTTTCTAAGAACCCAAAATTTTATATTGTTTTCAAATGGAATCATAAAATAAATTTCAATCTACAATGTAATTTTTTTTGTAGCTTTGTTAACTTTACAATATTTTTGATTGACAAGCTTCCAACATTACCCATAGGCCATAATTTATAGATAACACAAAATTTCATATTGTTTTCAAATGGAATCATAAAATAAATTTCAATCTACAATGTAATTTTTTTGTAGCTTTGTAAACTTTACAATATTTTTGATTGACAAGCTTCCAACAACGGTAAGCTGGAGCGATAAGCTGTAAGCTGGAGCGTTAAACTTATAAAATAGTGTAAAACTGTACAAAAGAGCGATACAAAAGAGCTGTACAAGAAAGCTGAATAAATGCTGTGTGTAATTGTGTTGATAAAGATTTTATATCGCTTTAGTGATTGATAAAATTTAAAGCGGTACAAATTATAAAGAGACGGTACGTTATAAAGACGGTTACCAATCTGAGCCTACAATAGTTTAATACTATAGTTCTTTTTTTTGCTTTGGTAAGAACTATTGAATGTCCCAGAATTATTTTTTCAAATTTTGCTAAAGTAATTCAGGTTGAAATGTTTTTCTTCTTACCACATAATTTTGTAAGGCCAATACAAAAATGAGATGTACCGACTAGTTGTGCAATCAATACATTCATGATGATAAAGTTGAATTCTCTTTCAGAAAAAAAAAAGAAAAAAAAAAGAAAAAATTCTCTTTGACGCGTTAGGGTCTCCCGAAAAAGGTCTACCTTTTTTTCATTCTAAAGGGGCAAAGCATTGTGATTTTCTTTTTTCATAAGATCGTGGAGATATGAAAAGCATTCCTCAAAGCCTACTAGCTAGAGATTAAAGACTATCATAGTATCATATACATGATTAGACGGCGTATATTAGTTTTCTCACTAGTCCAAAATTTATTTGATTCACAATAAATAAAATATTGAAATATACCCACACTAATGAAATACAACGTTGAACTGCAATATTATTCAACAAATAACGTTTGTGTTTTCATTTGAATTTTTATTAGAATATTGCTTTTTCAGATAACGTTTCCTGTGTTACGAGAAATTTGGTAGTATGTTTCATCACCTAAGGGAACAAGTACCAAAAAATTGCAAAATAGTAAAAATTATCTCTGACATTTTTCCCGAAAAACCCCTAAATTGAAAACTTCCCAAATTTATCGGCGGCTCTGCCGTGACTCGCTGATCTGCTCCGCCTGTGACTCTTTCGCCGGTGATATCTCTCTAGCTTTCCCATGGAGAATCTCACAGAACCTCAACCTCCTCCGAGATCTGAGTATAATGCTTCCCCTGAACTTCAACACATGTGTGAAATGGATGGTCTAATGCCTTCATCTAGTAGGACCCTTGAGACTATAGAATCTCAATATTCTCCTCATCCCACATCACCACAAGTCGCCGAAATTCACCTACTGCAAGTTGGATCTCCTCCAAAAAGTAATTCTCCGTCTTCTCTACAACAATCATATTTAATTTTCGAAGCTCCCATGTCCCTCTATACCCCTCAAGGAGCATGGGCTTTGCCGCTTAAGATCTCAAGTCTTTCTACTTCGTCGACAAGCGCACCAGAAATTGGTATCTGCAAAAACCAATTCACGGTTCTCTCAACCGACTCTATTTGGCCTTCTCTTTCTTCAGTGAAGCATCCGTCAAAGCAAGCCTCAAGAATTATGAGTCAACCTGTTAGTACTCCGAGCATTGCTCTCAATAAGAAATCACAAGTAGAGCCCACTCTCTTCCGCAAAGCTCCAAAATATCCTTGGGCAGCAAAGATGAAAGCAATTTGCAATCTCCACAGAGTCACAACTCCGATATATATGGATGATGGAACCCCTAAGGTATGTATTCCAAGTCATGTTCTGCTAGAGGGTCTAGAGAATCAAAGAGAATATGTCGTAGGACAGTTTGATCGTTGCTCTGCTCCTACAGGAGGACAAATTCATGCTGTAGCTACCAGATTATGGGGTAAGAAGTGTCGAATCTTTTGTCGAAAATTAGCAGAATCCTCATTTCTTTTTCATATACCGGATGAGAACACTCGTAAATGGGTTATTCAGAGAGGAGTGTGGCATATAGATGATTGCTTGATGTTTTTCTCTCCTTGGAACCCATCAAAAACCATTTCTTTGCCGGAAATATCAACCATTCCGGTATGGTTGACTCTTAAGAACATTCTAAACCAGCTCTACTCTTTCAAAGGTATAGATTGGATTGCTTCAGGGATAGGAGAACCGATGCTGTCTAGTAAGCCTTGGCTACTCAAATGGGGAAAGCTAAAATTCTGGTTGAGGTTAAATTAGACAGACCTTTTCCCCAAAGAGTAGCTCTTGAGGATACTAGTGGCTCTATCAAAATGGTTGATGTTGTGTATTCATGGTTGCCTCCAAAGTGTGAGAGATGTGGCCATCTAGGACATAAAGCTACGCGATGTCTAGGTCTGCCTCGAGTTGTGAATGTTAAAGACAGTGCAACAAGCTCCTTTTCTGTCCCAGCAACTGCAACATGTGTTGCAACAAGCTCCTTCTCTGCCCCAATAACTGCTACATGTGTTGCAACAACCAAGAATACAGAACAGATTAATCTACCTCACGGTCTTGAGATGACTCATGTTATTGCAGAGGTTGCAGCAACAAAAATTACTAGCAACTCTTCACTCAGTTCTGATATTGATACACTTGGAGACACAATTTCTTCTAATGTTGAAGCTGTTCCAGTTTCAATTGCTACCCCAAATAAAGTTATAAACACCAACGATGAGGCTGTCCTCCCAGAATCTTCAGTTACAAAAGCTACTCACTATTGTCCAAATGTTACCGAGATTGTTGCAGTCTCAAAAGCATCCGACAAAGATGAATCTTCTAATGATCCTACTATCCATAACCAAGAAGTGCAACCTCCACCAGACTTTAACACTAATTTAAATGAGGAATCATGTATGGAAATTATGGAAAACAACATATTTGCTTTATTGGAAATTAGTGATGCTCCTGAAAAGGATTTGGTTCAAGATGTGGAGAGATCTCGTGGAGGAAGACCACTCAAGCCAACACAAAAATTCCAAGATATGCAATGGACAATAATTGGTGGTTGCAGTAACCGTGGCCGTGGAGGTCGAGGATACACCAGCTATTGATCCCACTTGAGATAGTAGTCTACGCTATCTACTCCCTCTCTTTAGCTTGTATTACTTTAAATCTTGCTTAATTGCTTGATTTTTTCTCAAAAACTCTAAAACTTTCCCGAAAAACTGTATGATCCAAAAGATCATAGTTGATAAGCTCAAATTAGACCTAGAGCTAAACTCTCTCAAATTTAAGAGATCAGTTACAGTACTTTAGGATCGAATCCACAGGGAATCAGAAAACACAATAGATTAAATAAATTTGGATTAAACTAAGTAGAATAATAAGAATGCAAGTAAATCAAAGTAAGCAAAGCAAACGGTTGTAAATCAATAGAGAAAAGCGTTAGGCACATGGATATCTTAGGTGAATCAGAATTGCAGATCAAATAAATAATAGATAGGATTATGATGCACAATTCTTAAACATGAACACAATTATAAAATCAATCAACTTTCGCTGGAGAGATTATCTATGTTTAAATCCTAGAAAACAAAATTTCTTTGCGAATCCTAAAAATCTAAACAAGCATTAAAGTTCAAGTTCAATTGTTCACAAAACCCTAAACCAAATTTCTTTGCGAAAAAGAATTTTGCTCATCAAAGACTAGATCAGGAAATCAATAAAACTGTCGTTTCTACTAATTATCCTAAGATCAGATTTCAGTTCATGAATCTAAAATCAGCAATAAAATCAAGCCAAGATGAAGAACATTCTAATGATATTATCCTAAGCAATTAAATCAGATCTAGCAAAACATCAAACACCTTTGAACATCCCTAAACCTAACAAGAGAACTACTCATACATAATCAAAGAAGCAAACATCTTTATTAATTGAATATATCTCTTAGACTAAGTAAAATAAAGCATAAGCCTAAACAATGGCTGCGAAAACGTATTTATAAGGTTCCTAAACCGATTGGAAACATAAAAGTAAACATCTGCAACTTCTGGGCAAAAACGGCAATCTTCGGAAATTACACTTTTCTGAATCCGCATGGCTGTCGCTCGACACCAGCCTCTGAAATTGATTCTTCACTTGATCAATTCGTCGTCTTCTTCCACAATGTTCCAAAACTTCCAGTAAACATCTTTTATGCTCCAAACATCTAGAAACCTGCAAAGATTCTAAAACAAACACAAAACACACCAAAGACTCTAGATATTGGACATATATCATGGCCTAAACAGGGTAAAAACCATGATATATCAATAGTCTTGTAATTTTTGCTTGCTTTTAAATTGAAAATCTTTTATAAAAAAAATGTTTCATCACCTAAAATACGTATAAATATTAAACTAATTTACACTATTCAGGTATTTTACATCAGCCATGGTCACATTGCATTATGGAAAAGCATAGGATATAAGGATACATTTTATGGGTTACCTTCTATTCTTTTTCTTTTTTTTTCATCTAAAATTATATATTAATTTTTTGTTGAATCACAAATGTCTACCACTAACAGATTAACTCCAGAGTTTTCAAGCCCTGTGAAAGGGAGACGGAGAAAAACTACAATTACAAATAAAACCTAATGAAATAACCGCTAGTCCTATCACTTTTCAAATACTTCTAAATTCATGATTATGATATATATATATATATATATATATATATATATATTTTATCAAAGATTATGATATATATGATAATTACAAATGTACTACCATTGAATTATTTTTTTTCACTCATGCCACCATTGAATTGAATTATTTTTCCAAGCGTGCCACCTTTTAATAGGAAAAGACAAAATTGTTAAAAAAAATCTCTCTCTCTCTCTCTGACTCTCCCTCTTATTAATAAATGGTGGTGATGGAATCAAAGAAGAAGAATCTCTTTCTCTCACTCATCCAGATCTATATCAAATTTCATCGTTTTGTAGATCTAGTTTTTGATTCTTCAAAATCTAGTTTTATTTTATTTATGTTACATAGTTGAATTTTTTATTTGATTTGGGTTACAAATCACAGTTTTTGGTTCGATTTGGGTTGATATCAATATGGATCTAGATCTAAAATTATAAGTTTTATTTCGTTTTGGTTGATTTTGATAAAAAAAATTAAGGTTTGTTAAAACAAATAATAAAAATTTTAAACAGATTATATGATTTTTAAAACAGATATTAGGTATTTAAAACATATTATAACACATGGTTGGTTTTGTGATTGATTTTTAAAAAGTATTTGTGATATGTTTTAAATACCTTATAATCTGTTTTAAAAATATAGTAATCTGTTTTTAAAAACCTTATAATCTTTATAAAACTTTAAAACCTTGTATTCTTCTTCTTTTTCTTCTCCAATCAACAAAATCTTATTACAGATTTTTTGTGGAAATTTCCATATCAGGTTTTTAATCTGGGTATGAGAGAGAGAAAATATTTAGAGAGAGAAAATGTTTAGAGAGAGAAATAGACGAGATCCGAGATCGGAGGAAGGAAATTTTGAGATCTGGAAAAAAGAAATCTAGGAAAAAAATATGAAAAAATTAAGTGAACAGTGGCACGCTAGTAATAATTTTAAAACAGTGGCATAATTGAAAAGTGGCATGCTAATAGTGGCATAACTAAAAATTTCTCTATTAACAGTGACACGATTGCAATTTTTTTTTTTATGATAGCATGTTTGTAAAGGTGACATATAATTTTCAAATGTGGCATGTTTGTAATTTTCCCTTGTAAAGTAGCATGCCAAAACAACATATATAAGGAGTGATTCAAGCGTCACATGATGCCACACTTATTTCTTTCAAAAGATCCTTAATTACAATGTTTTATTTTATGCATTTCTTATGACCAAAGACTTTTTTTTTAATGATACTAAACCTAATCGTAGAGTTCACATAAATATTTCAACAACATATTCAAATCTTGGATATATGCATCATCCGAGTTTATATGATGCAAATCTTTGGGTTCATATGCCGACTCATAACGTTCCGCTACTTCCAAATGACAGGATCCACGCGGGGTATAGGTGTATTTTTGTTTTCTTATAATTGGAAGTACTTTTTTTGCTAAAGAATGTAAATGATTTGGTTCCTTTCAAAAACAACGATAACAAGTTGACTCGTAAAATATTTTGATTTTGTTTGTTTGTTTGTCTTTAAGTCGTAAAATGGTTTCTTGGACGCGGTTTCAAGACTTGGACGTTAAGAAAATGTGATTATGTACATGTCCACCTTTCCCGCTCACGTCTACGGTCCATAACATTTTGGCAGTCTTTCCAATTTCCATTTATACCACTATATGTTCTTTTCCATCAGTCCATTTATGCCACTCTATGCTAATCTACACATCTTATATATTTTTCATTAAGGATCCAATCTATGATTTATTGTGGTGAAAGCTACCAAAATTTATTTATGGTGGGAAAAGGATGCCTAAACAATAACGAGAATGATTTTGATAAGCATATTGAATTCTTAAAATCCAGAAAATAGTTATGCAACATATTTCATTGTATTGCCATCGCCATATAATGCAGACGTTGGAAAAGTTTAATTTGAATTTCGTTCAGTTCAAGGTTTTCGGTTTTTGAATTTTTTAATCAATAGTATAAAATGTGTTCTGATATGAATTTGTTCTTTAGACAAACATCTCTCATTTGTATATTAATTTAATTTTTAGTTTGGTCTGATATGAATTCATGAATTCGGTTTCAGGTTTTTAAATATCTAAAAAACATCACAATTTTAACCAATTATGATCGTGTGGTTCGCAGCTCAACCATAACACGACTCACAACAATATGCTGATCCAAATTATCTCTCCGTTTTGATGATGATTTTTTAAACTAAGGTTACACTAATTGTAAACAAGTTTTTGTTTGAATAATCTTATATTCGTTCAATTACTACTTTTAACTAGTTATTTATTACATTTTTGGATTAGTTTCTTTTGTTACACGGGTCAAGTCAATTTAGCTTATCCGAATTATCTTACATTAGAAATGATAGAATTAAGTTTGTAAGTAGTTAGTTAATACAGATTAAGGTCAAAGCTTTGGTATCGAAATGTCTACATTTCAGAACTGTTCTCGGAAACATTGGGTTTATCATGTTGTTAGAAGATTCTTTTCAAGGTAAGAACTAAAATATGAGGATTAATATCTAGAGCATGTGTAGAAGTTAAAGGCCTTTATAAAATACTCTTATGTTATAGTGGGCTTTACAAAATTAAGATAGTTATTTTATGAGGCCAAAAATCCACATTATTGAATTTGAAGACGTGAGTGGGTTTCTATTAATTAAATAAAGAAAATCGATCACCATAAACTTTTTTTTTTGTCCTGGGTGGGGTAGGAAGAAAATTATCTCCCCCATGTTATTAAAATAAAATAGCACTAAACGCGAATGTTTCTTGGGCGCGCAAGCCCATTAGCACCCTCTAATACAATCAAATTAACCGTATCTAAAGTAGAAGAAAACATATGAAAATCTTAAGGTAAGGCAAACGCATAATTCGCTAATCCGTCTGCAAGACGATTAGCTTTCCTATACACGTGAGAAATGCAAACTATCTAATCCCTCGATATAAAGCCATGACACAAACGTACCAGGAAAGACAACGGATGCGAATCACTTATCCCTGTCATGAGAAACCGAACAACTATCTCCGAATCTACTTCAAATTCAAGACGGGTTATCCTCCGCTCCCAAGCGATAACCAACCCATAGTACACTCCCCATAGTTTTGCCAAATGTGCCGAATATATGCCTATGTTCAAGGCAAAACCGCCACACCAACCTCCATCACCATCTCTAAGAACTCCACCAGCCCATGCGAGACCCAAGTTGCCCCGTAACGCAATCTGTGTTCAATTTAAATTAACCCTCTCTAGGTGGTGACCGCGCGATCATCCTTTCCTCCCTCCAATTACCTCGCGGCTCATCACTCAATTTCAAGTGAGCATCAGATACCTCTTTGGCGAGATCTCTTAGGAACTAGACCATTTCAAGTGTACACTTTGTTTTCTTGTAACCATTTGTTCTTTTTTTTAAAAAAAATTTAATTTTATTGTAACTATTTAAACGGTCTTTAAACACTATAAAAATTAAAGAGGGAATAATGTGTGTTTTCACCCGATTAATTCTTATTAACATTTTCATATGATGTATAAGATATTTTATGATTTTTAACAAAAGAAAACAATATATTTTAAGAGAAACAGACAAAAGAGTAAATGAATTTTATGGATTTTGTATCGACACACTTAGGTGTGAGACTTATGCATTGAAGATGTGTCCTCTAACCAAGGGGCGAATATACTTGTAAAGAGTGTAATAAGAGAAGATCGAAGACAATCATACGTAGGCTGGTTCCCCTATTTGGCTAAATGATTTGTTTGATACCTCACCCCATTCCATTCTTCATGAAGCAACATTTTGCTTGTTTTTTGTGATTGTTGTATGCGATCCATTTTTATATCTTTGAGGCTCCAAAGTAAATTTGCTTTGGCCACTATTCTTGGAAAGGGTTGTAATTATTTCTTTGGTATAGAAGGCAATTTAAATGGGGAAAAAAATATACACATTTAGGTTTAAATATGACTTTAAACTCAATATCTCTTTGAGAAAATGATTTTTTTAAGAAAACGACTTAAAAATTTTGGAGTGGTTTTTTAACCTACAAAATATTACTAATAGATTAAAAAAACCATCAATCATTTCAGTCAACAAACATTATATAATATGTCGTTATTGACATATCTCCTAGTAGGAGTTTTGCAAGTGTGCATTGAACTTTTTTGTATAAAACCAATGACTGGAAAATATGTAAATACTGTTTTCGTAAGCAATGTTGTTCGATACTTTTTTGTTTTGTTTTGTTGAAAAAGCGATATTACATCCAACTCCAGAGATGAAGTGTAACGAGTGCTTTGCTACAATTTCAATTCAAAAAGCAATTAAAGCCTTTCACCAATTTGTACTCAATCAAAGAAATCTACAAATTCTCCCTTTCCAAGGGCTCTCAGTGCAATCACCTCTTTCTCTATGCAAAAAATAAAATAGAATAAAAGGGTCAAATTTAAAGAATTTTTTTTTTGTCGAAAGATTATGTTTTTTTCATTAAACCAACATTAAACCGGGCTAAACTAGAATGTTTACAATTGCTAATCTTGCATGGTTATCGGCTTCGACGTTACAAGTTCTCAATACATGAACAAACTGAATCTCGAGAGATTTTGATAGATTTAGGATATCTTGGAGGATTCCAAAAATTTCCAATTGACTGGTACCTGAATTGATCAGACTAATGAGCTGCATGGAATCCGAGATCATGGTGAATGATCGAATTTCATGAGATGCAGCTTGGTGAAGCGCTTCTCTCATTGCTAGAGTCCCAGCCATCAAGGCCGATTTGACTTGTGTCTCCCGTCGGTGATTGGAGTTGATAGTGGAGCCTGACAGATCTCTAATTACCCATCCTAGACCTATGATTCGAGAGTCCTCTCTCCATGATGCGTCCAAAGGTATGAGGAATGCCTCTCAAATTGGAATTGCAGGGGTCACAGGTTTTGGATGGCTTGATCTGTTGGCTGGGACTGGATACATTCCTTGGCATCCGTAATTGCCTTAGTGATTATCTCTTCGATCATGAAGGTTTTTCCCTGGAATATTTAGTTGTTCCTTGTAATCCAGAGAAAGTAGAGAATCAATGGTAGGATTAGTGTTTTAGCCACTCTAGTTGCTGGTAGGCATGTTATCTGGCTGGAGTTTGCTAGAGAGTCTTTGAGGTTCAGGATCTGGCCAGGATTGAAAGGGTCTCTTAATGGAGCCATCTTTCATACTTTTTGGGCAAACTCACAATGATAGAACATGTGTTCCACCAATTCAGGAAGGCCACATCTGATGCAGTTGACTTGGTAGATGATCCCTCGAGATGCCAACTGTGTTCCCACATGTAAAGCTCCATTTACCGTTTTCCATAGGATAAGCTTTAGCTTTTGTGAGCTTTTGTGAAATTGTTTGGTGTATAGTAGGTTGTGGAGTATTAGCTCTGGTTGTGTGATACCCTAACTTAGCTGAGTACTCTCCTCATTTAGTACCTAGCCAAACCCATTTGTCCACTGCTTTTCCTTTACTTAGTTTTAGGCGAATGATTGTCTATTCCCAAGCTGGTAAGATTTATCTTATCCTTTCTCTGTTCAATTCTCATGTTCCTTTTATTAGCAGCTCGGAGATTAACATATTTGCTGTCTCTCTTGTAGGTAATCCTGTTGGTAGCATGGGTTTATGTAAGGAGAACCAAAGATCCTTCCATACCTTGGTGGATGATCCATCCCCAATTGCTTTACCTATGTTTTTTCTTGAGTAGATTCAGACCTATGGTAATGCCTTTCCAACCATATGAGGCAGAGTTTGGAGCTTTACATTCCAGGAAGTGGTTGGAATGAAAGTATTTGCCTTTGAGGATTTTAGCCAGTAGACAATCTAGTTTTTGGAGGATTCTCCAGCTGAGCTTAGCTAGGATTATATTGTTAAAGCTATGGATATCTTTGAAGCCCAGTCCTCCATCATCTTTTCCTTGGGTAAGTCTTTCTCAAGAGACCCAACACATTTTCTTTTTTTTCATTGTTTGCATCCCACCAGAAGAGGGTATGAATAGATTGGATTCTTTTGCAAAGACTGACTGGGATTTTGAAACATGACATTGTGTACGTTGGCATGGTTGAGAGAACTTACTGTAGCATCACCATTTTGCCAGTTGAAGAGAGGTATTTAGAAGACCACCTGAGAGCTCTTTGTTTAATCCTATTAACAATCAAACTGAATAGGTCTTTCTTCCTTCTACTAAAGTGCTCAAGAAGTCCCAAGTATTTTCCCAAACCACCTTCTTGAGAGATTCATAGGATTCCCTTCACTCTTTCTTTGACCTCACTAGGAGTCTTAGAAGAGAAAGCAATAGCAGACTTTTGGCAGTTGATTCTGCAATGACCGCAACCCTGAATTGTGAATTTCTGGGGGTGTCAATCGACACCATGGGTAGTGTCGATCGACAACAAGGTTTGAGAAGCGGGTCGGTTCAATTTTAATTGTTGATTTCGTCGCGGTTCGATTTAGGGAAACCCCTAGGGTTGAGTATAAAAACCCTTGCGCTCATGCGCAGCCGTATTTTAGAGGAAAAATCAGAATATTTGGTGTTTGAGAGAGTTTTGGAAAGGAGGGGAAGGGAGAATTGATTCTTGGTGAGAAGGAGGCAGTTTTGTCTGTTTGGTAGAGGAATGAAACGGACATGAAGAACATATCGGATCAGAATGAAATTTTATGGGTAAGTTCTCCTTTCTCTTAGCTAGCCGTGCGGCAAATCGGTTTGTCAATTGGAGGTGTGTGCTAAGAGATATCTTTGTTTTCGTGAGAGAAGCCTGTGCAGAATCGGGTCTGTGATCAGAAAGACCACTTCGAGGGCGTTTATAGATCCAGAGGGATTTAGGTGGCAAGTTTTATGTCGTTGGAAAGCCCTTCTTCTTTAGTTTCTGGACCTTGTTTCCGATTTAGATTCTAAGGTAATCTCTGATCTCTGTGTCCTTTCGAATTCAGTGCGTCGTTCCTGTTTTTTTATGGAAATCAGATTAGGGATTTGGGGGAAACCTTAATTGTGTGTTCTAAGGTTAGAGGAAGCGGTTCCCAGTGTTTGCGTGTGAGATCAGAGACTGCGAGGGTTTCGAGTCGCTGATTTCGTGTTCTTCGTCTTATCCTTTCATGAATCCTTAAGGTGAGTGCGCGATCGTGGTTATGGATAGTAATGTTAGGTTGTGGTTTGATTATTTGTGATGGAATTGATATTGCTATTGCTTTTCCTGTGTTGTTTCTGTATGATTTCATGTGTAAATTGTATTGTGGGTCGTTGAGCTTGATCCCCGATGAAATGGAGTCGAGCAATGAGAGGATTTGCTCGATCCTTGTTTATGTGTCGAGGTGTCGATCAACACCTAGAAGGTGTGTCGATCGACAGCAATCAAGGATTTCGTGTTTGGTTTGTGTAGGGAAAGGAGTGTCGATCGACACCTACTGGTAGTGTCGATCGACACCCTGTCGAAATTGTTGAGTTCGTGTTTTGAGTGTCGATCGACACCGAGGTGGTGTGTCAATCGACATTGAGTTCCTGAGTGCAGATTGTTGTTGAATGTTCTTATTTTGATAATTCGAATATTGTGAATTGTTGGTTAATTGTTTTTATTTTGGTAATTTGAACATTGTGAACTATTGGTTGATTGCGTAGTAATTGGCATTATTATCCTTATTATATAACTGATAGACGGGATGACCACCTCACTGAGTATTTGTGATAATACTCACGCAACTCTTTGTTCCATGTGTTGCAGGTAAAGTTGAAGTGTGATCGTGGAATCATGGCTGGGACGAGAGGATGATTAGGTTCTTTAGATTATGTGTTTATGAGTTGAATGCTAGAACTCGGTTAGGTTGCTAGATTTTTGTAGAATTGATATTCTGGAATGAATGGTTGTTAGTTGATTGCTTGTTGGTTTGAATTAGTAGTTGAGAATTAGTATTTATGAGAATACTTAATTCGGATTAATTAATTAATTAAAAAAAAGCTTGGTTGTTTCATATTCTTTGTCCTGATGCTTCCTCATATTCCTTTAATATGTTCTTGAGAGTTTGAAAAGTTTTACTGTTTGTTTTATAGAAAAACATGGTGTCATCTGCAAACAACAGATGGTTTATCTTTGGGCTCCCATTTGCTACTTTAACTCCTGGTAAACTTCCATTTTGTTGTGCCTTTTTACATACTGGACAAAACCTCACTACATAGGTTTAATATGTAGGGGAGAGAGGGTGTTCATGTCTAATACCCCTTGTAGGTGGAACCAGACCTTTAGCTGTACCATTTAGTAGGAAAGAGTAGGATACATTAGTGATACACTGCATTATCCAATTCACCCCATGTCTCACTGAAACCTAACCTGTATAGGACAACCTTTATGAAACCCCACTCCAAACGGTCATAAGATTTTGGCATATCTGTTTTAATGGCCAGTGAGCAATGTTTTATTGCAGATAAGTTTTTAAGGAAGTGATGGACTTCATTTGTTATCAAAACATTGTCAGAGATGGCTCTCTCTTGGACAAAAGCACCACCTTTTGGAGGACAGGTTGCAACCTTCTAGTAAGGATCTTGGAGAATATCTTGTAATATACATTGCATAGTGCAATTAGTCTGTATTTAGCAATTGATATAGAGCAATGTACCATAGAAATTAATCTGACATGAGTCTTATTGATTGTTCTTGGTAGTGCACCAGAGTTGAAGAGTGATTGAACTTCCTTGATGATATCAGCTCCCACCACTGTCCAGTTAGCTTGGAACAAAAAGGGTATTTTCATGCTGCCACCAAAAAAAGAAGGGTAGTTCTTTGTTTCCAGAATTCCTCCTCTTTCCTGTAAGTTGTAGCTAGATTGTAGTTTATCTTTTGGATTTCCTCTGCTTTTGAGTTTGGATTTGCCATTGCAGTTTCTAGAGCTTTCTGGAGCTTTCCAATTTGCTCCTGACTATTCTCATGTTGTTCCTTATTCCAAGCTATGATAGCCCTTCTGCATCTTCCAATTCTTTCTTCAACTGTTGCTTCTCCACAGCCTGACCAGGTGGTAGAGATTAGTTTTTTTTACTTCTTGGTTGTTATTTAGGTTTCTATCAAATCTGTTAAAGAATTTTAAATTCTTCATTTTCAAGGATGAATGATGCTGATGAACCTTAGCCCAATTCTAGGATTTTCAAAATATGTGTTTTGGATTGATTTATAAACTTTTGTGGCATTCAATTAGAAAGTTACATTTCGTGTAGTTTTTAAAGAAGTTCAAAATTTTTATAGTTAAAAAAACATCAAAATTTGGTAGGAGAATAATAGATCGATCATCCTAATTTTTTTAAACAATAGAATTATGAAAGTGTCATTTCAAAACAAGTTACTTCCTCCGTTTCATTATATAAGATTTTTTGATTTATTTCGCGAGAATTGAGAAAACAATAAATACAAAAAAACTCATTTAATAATTAATTAAAATTAGAACTCAACCAATCATATATAAGACTATAGAATTTAGAAGGACAAAAGTATCAAATCACATTAAAATCTGCATAGAAACTAGTAAAACATCTTATAAAATGAAACTAAAAAACTTCTCTTAAAATCTAATATAATGAAACGGAGGGAGTAATACATAGGTAAGACAATATAGAATTTAAAATTGCATTGATTGCTGTTTCGGAGATCAAATGTATGGTGATCAAGTATCACAAATTAATTTATATTTATCTTTTATGAACTATAACAGTTGAAATCTTCTTCCACACCCATTATAGTAGGGTTGAGCATAAGACGGATACCCTGAGATTTTAAAATACCCGGTACTCGACCCGACCCTAACAGGTATTTGAAGAAAAAAACCTTGTACCCGACTCGCTAAAAGTGAGTACCCTATTAAATGGGTACTCTGTAAAAAATCGATAAACCCGCCGGGTACCCGACTTTTTACCTTTCAACGATAATTACAATGTAATTTATTTGCTAAACTGTTATATTAAGAAATTTATATACCAAAAGATGAATAGTCACAAAAAACAAAAGAATTCCTCTAATATGCAACATATAGTTTAAAAAATAGAAAATTAAAAAATTTAAAACTTCAAACTTACACTTTATTATCTATAAAATTATTAATGATAATCTAGTGACACAAAAATTCATGTTGCGAGAATCATTCAAATATGTTGTTGGCATGTTTTTAAACTTATTATTAAAAATATTATCTTAACTCAAATGCTATACTATATACCGTAACAATTAAGTTTATAAATTATTAGTGATATAAAATAAAATTATTTACAAGCCAGGTAACAAATCGAGTAACGTGACGGGTAAGAAGACGGGTACCGAGACGGCGAGACGGGTAATTAACAAAAATATGATACCCAATACCCAACCCTTAACTGCGGATAATACAATTATAATACTTTTTACCTGACTCGGAAGTCACGGGCAGGGGAAGATCCATGTTGTCATTATTGTGGCACGTGCCACACACTGATTTTCTAAAACAACTAATGGGCCTATATTTAGGCTGTTCGTTTGGCAGACGCAGATGCTTGCGTCTGCGGCATGCGATCAGTTTCTGTTCGTTTGTTAGACGCAGACACCTGCGGCCAAACGCTGCGATCAGTCGCAGCGACCAGCGTCTAAAAATTCTAGCCGCAGGAGTAACTCAGCGGTGCGTCTAAAAATTCTGCGTTTAAAGGTTTAAAAGATAAAATTATCCCTCTACATATTTGTGAATTACAAAAAATGCCATTAGCCCTAAATTGATTATTAGCTTGATAGAAATCTTCTCCTTCGACGCCGATCTTCTTCAACTCCTCCATCTTCTTCCAGTGTAATAAATTCCTCCATCTTCTTCATTCTTCTTATTTCGGAAACCCAATTCAAGAATCAAACAAAGGGTAAGTATCCTTCTTCAGATTTCTTCATCTCTCTCGTGCTTTCTGATTTCTCTGCATCTCTCTCCCTTCTCTAAAACGCGATTTTTCGTGTATATATATCTCTTGTGCTTTAGTCTAAGCTTTGGTAGACCTTGATTTGTATGTTTATGTTTCCAATTTGAGCTAATCGAAATTGGGTTTCTATGAAATTGGTCTTAGAAGAAAAGCTCTATTGACTTCATCTTCCAGTGGCTATATGTGTTTAATTTGCAAAGCTCGTGCTTATATGGTCTTAGAAGAAAATCTCTTGCTTTATATGGTGTGTTTATATGGTCTGAGAAGAAAAGCTCGTGCTTTAGTGTGTTTAATTTAGAATATATTGTTCTTTGGTGAGAGAATGAAAATCGTTGGTAATTGACTAATTGGGATTGAAAAATGTCTAATTGGAGTTTCTCTTTCTTATATTTTTAGCTAATGACTTTGTTGTGAAGCCTTGAATATATCAACGAGTAAATGAGTGTTACTGTTATGGTTTTGTGTCTGATTGATGGACTCATGCTTAAGATCAAACTTCTCTTTGTTTGCTATCTTGGGTTATTGTGAGGTTTCATTTTGATATCTTGATGATTCTCTGGAATCATGTATTTTTTTCTTAAGCAAAATGAACACAGTGATATGCACTCATAACTTTTTTTGACTATTCATTTAATTTACTTTCTCCTTTCTTCATGAAGGATTGTAAATTGTTCGTCAAGATTTTGAGCAAAGATCAAAGATAAAAGAAGAAACATGGCTAGTGATGTAAGTAACCTTCTTACCTTTTTGAATAAGCTTTTAGATGGAGTGTAGATAGAATGTAGATGGATTGGAGTAATCTCTTGGTTATTTAGATGATTTTAGAATTGTAAGACATACATAAAAAACATGTCTTGTGACTGATTTTAGATGAACTATTATTTAGAATTGGACTGATGAGGAATGTCGGTATTTTTTTGAACTCTTTGCGGAAGAGAAACTCAAAGGAAATAAAACGAAGGTTGGAATGAATCAAACCGGGAAAGAAACCATCATAAAGAAGTTCGAGGACAGATTTAAGAGAGGTTACCTCACATGGGAAAATTTCAAAAACAAGTATGATACTAGTAGAAAATCATACAACAAATACAAGAGATTAATTGAGAATAGGAGTGGCATTGGATATGATGATATGGGAAGAGTGGATATGGTTGATGATTGGTGGAAAAAGCGTAAAAAGGTATTAACATTTCTTTTCTCAATACAACTTAGCTATTGTTCTGATTTAGCTAGTGTTATACAAGTTAGCTACTGTTCTGATTTAGCTAGTGTTATACTTGTTGGATAATTTTAGCTAGTTCTGATTTAGCTACGGTTAGCAAGTGTTATATTACTTGTTGGGTAATTTTAGCTTGTTACAAAGACATCATCCAGTTGAGACAAAGTGTTATTCATTAAACGGTTCTTAGTACAAGAATTTATAGAAATGTACAAGAATTTGTGTAAAACTGTGGTTAATGGATTTATAATTACTTGTATTTGATTTAGCTAATACTTGTCTGATTTAGCTAATACTTGTGTCTGGTTTATAATTACTTGTGTCTGATTTAGTTATACTTGCTGAAACTAATACTTGTCCATTCTTGCTATGTAGGAGTGGCCAAATTTAGTGGTATTACTGTGACTGGAGAAGAAGGTTGGAGTGCTCAGGAAGGAGAAACTAGTTTAGATTCTAGAGTAGATTCTAGATTAGATGGAATTTATAATGAGGATGAAGTTGAATCTGTGGATAAAGATACGCCAGCGCCAGAGACTGAAACTCAGGCTGTAGAGACACAAACACAAAGTGGATCTACTCGGAAAAGAAAGCGTAGAGAGAAAGATTTAGTTGTAGAGACTTCTGTTGCACGAAACAAAATTCTTGCGGAAACAATATGTTTTGCATAATAAACAATTGAGTTAAACTAATAATATTTTATAAATTAACAAAAAAAAATTAAAATTTGAATCAGTCGCGCGTCTATGTTACGAACGAACTTGCGATCAAACGCAGCGACCAGACGGGCGGCAGACGCACGAACAACAAACACGGCGTCTGATCGCAGCGTTTGGACGCTAGACGCAGCCGCATGCGCCAGCGGCTGACAAACGAACAGGGCAATAGATTTGTATTACTAGCTCAGTTGGTCGACGGTGATTTAATGTGGCCTCTAGAATTTGTGTTCGACTCCTCTTACCTTTTTCTTTGATACTGACTTTTTTTACTACGAACTTTATTTTTACATATCTTCTTACGTTCCATAACTGTGAAATGATTTTTCTTTCCTTTTTTATTTGTTTCTTGATGCATATCTAATGGTATTTTCATAACTGTAAAATGATTTCTTTCCCTTTTTATTTCTTTTCTTAATTTTTACTAGAAAATAGTAGTTAAGTGACTTAAGTCTATGCAACGAAAAAATATTGGGTCAAATTGGTTAGCAGCGGTAACCTGGAGCGCAAAACTGTAAGCTAGAGCGGTAAGCTGTAAGCATAGTGTAAAGCTGTAAGCATAGTGCAAAGCTGTAAGCTAGAGCGGTAAGCTGAGTGTAACGCATAGTGCAAAGCTGTAAGCTGGAGCGGTATAATATAAAAATTGTTTACCAATGAAACCCATTATTGTAATATAAATTTTTTTGTTTGACCCTAGAACTGAATAAACATCTTTAAAAAATGTATTTACTTTTATATTTTGATTCAGACTAAGCCCTAAATATTGAAGCTGTAAGCATAGTGCAAAGCTGTAAGCTAGAGCGGTAAGCTGAGTGTAACGCATAGTGCAAAGCTGTAAGCTGGAGCGGTATAATATAAAAATTGTTTACCAATGAAACCCATTATTGTAATATAATTTTTTTTGTTTGACCCTAGAACTGAATAAACATCTTTAAAAAATGTATTTACTTTTATATTTTGATTCAGACTAAGCCCTAAATATTGAACACATTTTTTAATTATTTTTATTTTTTTATAATCATAATGAATTTTAATTAATTGAATTTAATATATAAATATATTGTGCCCAAATAAAATTGTCTTCTGGATCCGCCCCTGATTGCGGGTACCCTATTTTTTGAGACGGGTATGTGCCAGGCCTACATTACAGTGTTTATAGTGTCTAATTGAAAACGTAGAACATATTTCTAGTCAAATGCATATCCTAACATATTTTAGTCCATCATAGCATCAACGCGCAACATTGTAGTTGGGATATGGACCATATGGTTACACACAAATATTAGAACTTATGTTACCTGTTAAGCATTTTCAGTGATTTGCTCGAATTTAACCCTGAACTACTCTCTCAAATTAAGAGATCGATGTAATACTTAGAGATCGAATCCACAAGGAATGAAATCACACAATAAACTCCAAATTCAAACTAAGCGAAGTGAAATATTATTAATAAAAAACAATCAAAATAAAGCGAGCAGACAATGGTTATGGTACTTTAAATTCAATGAGACGAAGCACTAGGCATCAGGTAATTCGCAGACAAGATTCAAAATTGAAGCACTAGACTACAATCGGGATATTTATTAGCTTTTTGCTTGTCCATAGTCAATCTGGTAGTACTTCGATGGGTCCCTAGAAACTTAGCAGTCTTCCAGATTGATTCCAGACCCCTAAGAGAAACTCAAACTTTCTGTTGCCAAACCCTTTCATTTATTTAGGTGCGGTTTCGTTAGGGAATATCGATCGCTGCACCTTCTAGATTCTTTCCCTTCCTCTAACACTTTCTTGTGTTTCACCCTCTCTCTCTTCCCTCCGTAACTATTAGTCCAATTAAGGACATCATAGAGATGCATGCCACTTCCTTCTCTTCGACTTTTATTTTTGTTGATTTTTTTTTTTGGATTGCACTTTTCTGTTTGGAATGCACTTTTCTGCAGACTTTTTTATTTCCTTGCCATCTCTATGATTTCTCTAGATAGGCGCCCATTACTATTGTTCTATGGTGAGAGACATGGTCGTGAGCGCTTTATTTGATCTAGGACAGTTGATTTCATCACCAAGGAGAAGTTTCAAGAGCGGTCCTTTCTCCCTTTCTAGTGTTGAAAGATGAATCAGTCCTGCGATTACCAAGCTCCAAGATGAGAAATTAGAGTTCATTAGGGGCAGGATTTCCAACACCCTTTCTGGCGCTCACCAGAAATCTAAACTCACTCCGTTAGACCGATTCACTACCAGTTACCCACCTACTAAAACCAACCAACTTGCATTGGTAATGGTCTTTTGAATGTTGTTCAAAGCAAGTATAGGAGGAGGTTTGACCTAAATAAAAATAAAAAACTATACTGACTCAATAAAAACTCAAAACAAAACACAATAGTTAGCGACTACCTCCCCCAGACTTAAACAACACTAGCCCAGTGTGAATAAACCTGAAATTGGTAAAAGAAAGTAAAACAAACGAAAAAATATTGAAAAACGAATGAGAATATGTTACTTGTCGAGGGTGTCGATCGACGCCCAGAGATTGTGTCGATCGACACCAAGTTTGAAAATCCAAAGTTTTCACCAAAATTCAATTCTGATGATTGTCAATGGTGCTCGTCATAGTTAGATTAGTCTCTCAAAGTTAGCACTGTTAGACATTAAAAAAAAACACTATTAAAAGCAACTCCATAACATAATCTCATAAGTTCAATAAACTACGGAAGCAAAAACAAGAGGACTTAAATGAAACAAAAAATGACTCAATAGAAAATAAAAAGAAAGAGAAAAGAAAACAAAACAGAAAAGCCGGGATTGATAATGAAGAACTAGTCCTCCTCCTCAGAAGCGGAAGGAGTAGAAGCAGGATATGGCGGACGAGGGTGAACACATCCACAACCAAACATCCTCAGAAGAGCATCCCAAATCCTCTTCAGTGCTGAAGTATGGAACTTGTTAACCACAGCTTGATCCGCTGGATCTTCAGACTCTGAGGGAAACTCTACTGGTGCAATTTGGGATGCAGCTCCAGAAGAATTTGCCTCTCCAGTAGACCTAGCGGACTGCCTCCCGCTAGTTGAACAAGTGCCAACCGGCCTAACAAGCCTCGGATCTGACTCAAAATGCTAAATTACCCGCGATAGAAACTTGTCCTGGTAAAGGTTACTAAACCTATACACGATCGCCTTCAATACTGCGGAAAGTCCACATAGCATAATCCTTGAGCCAAGTAGTCTGCCTCAGGTAAGCGATATCAAATGTGGAAGACTCACTTTTTGCCCTGCAAGTAGAAGTATTAATGCAACAAAAATGAAAGATAGGGGTGAGTAGAATACCAACAGTAACTGGTTTGTTGCTTCCCTTCTCGAAAGGCGTCATCTTCAAAGAAACCAGATGATGAGCAAACACAGCCACATAATGTATATCCTCAGGAAGATCACGAAGATGAAGAAAATCTCTGCAAAGAGCATAATATAGCACAATAAGCTGTGAAACTCTCATCTTCCCTGGCTTATTCTTGGAGAGAAGAGTAGTAGATAGCAGTTGAATCACGTAGCGGATAGTAGGGTGGTGAATATTAGTGTGCGTCGCACTCTTGCTCTCATAGACATGTGTATCAAAAAGCGCCCAGAAATTTCGTACATTTGGTAAATGCTCCGGAAGAGTAATATGAATGCGATTTTCTACCTCAAAACTGTTAATTGTAGCAACCTCATCCAATAAAACTCTGTACCGAATACCGGGAGCCATAATTATCAGAGTGCCCTGGTTAGGCCGCTTTACAACCTCATTAGCATAATAGACCCGTACGGTAGCTAAGAATTGCCTCTCTAGGTCTTGATACATCGGGTAGTGCTCGGTAGCAATTGTTCCTATACCTTGCTTTGTGTAATAATCGTATCACATCATCTTTGATTCCGAGTCTTTACCGAATGATCATGCTACTCGTGTCTGCTTCAGCGTCTCATCCAGCCAAGCATTGTAGAATAAACTGTCATAATCATCCCACTCCTCCTTAATAGCCTATCTCTCAACCTCAGGCTTAAGAGCCTCTACAGTTGGTACATCGTCCTAGTGCCTCCTAATCCTAATCTTTGCTTTGTCGCGTGTAGGCTTGGGGGGAGCATTTAGAATTACCGTCAGAACCAAGTCCTTGTAATTCGACTCTGATAGACTTGGAAGCCGTTCGGCCTAAGCAATGTTTCTTCCTAGGCGGCATCTGCAAACAAAAACAAGAGAACCATCCACAAAATTTTGGAATAAGCAAACGAAACTGAAACCTACATGTGTGGTGTCGATCGACACTCACAAGTGTTGTCGATCGACACCACGAAAAATTGTTCAAAGTTCAACAAAACTAATAATTTCGAAACAATTCCGATTCATGGCAAATTAAACACCAATGTTCAACCCAAACACTTCTCATATCAATATTTCATCATTACATCCAACCTAATCCGTTCTAAACTCAAATCTCCAACAAATTTTCATCACAAATCCGCAAAATTCCAAAACAAATGCTCAATAACGTTATTCAATCCCATGAGTTATCAAATTCACTTTAAAACAACCTAATTAGGCCAAATTCAACATGACAATCGAGTGAAAAGAGAACAAATTCGAAAAACAAACCTTAAGGCTGAAACTGAAAAAAGAGAATTTTGAACACATACCTTTGAGATTGATAAAACAAGTGATAGATTCGGAAAGAGGATGAAAATTTGAGTGGAATGGACTAAAAAATCACTCAAATCTGTGAAGAATTGAGGATATTAGTGTTTATGAAGAATGTGGATAATTTTTGAATTTTGAAAAATGAAGAAGAAACAATCGGATTTTATAAAAGATCACTTACCTCATTCAGTCCGCGGGGTGGCGATCCACACCCACAAGTAGTGTCGATCGACACCACCTGTTCCTCGCCACTCCTTTTTTTTATTATCTAAAATTAATAATTCCTGAAACACTTAAACTAAAACTAAAATTAGTAAACAAATGAAAAATAAAATCAAATTAGTATACTTACCAGTGGGCTGCCTCCCACTCAGCGCTTGTTTTGAGTCATTGGCTTGACATTGTCATAGCATAGGAGACGAGTGCGTACAGAGTATATCTATAAATGATGTACTCTCATAAATACGAAGACCTTCTAGAAACAATGACGTAAGCATTGACGTCATCAACCACCAAGAGTGCGGCACCATAAGAAAACGACACGTAGCAACCAGTAGTGCCGGCACCATAAGAGGACGACACGTAGCACACGCACCAAAGTCTCCTTCCTACTATAAATGCCCATCCTTGGCATCAGGAGGAGGACACAAGCGTTCTCCACACAACTCTCTCGCTCTAATCATTAGATAGACATATTCAAGATTCAATCAAAAATCATGTTGAAACCATAAGAACAGTAGATCAAGAAGGTTTCATAGTAGAAACTGAAAAGGAAAATGGTGTAGAAGTGTTAATCCACACCATAACAATGCATTTTCTAGGAAATCCTGCAGAAGAGTTAGAAAGTAAAAAAATAATATTAACTAACCTAAGATGTCCAACCTTAGGAGATTTTAAATGGTATAAAGATGTTTTTGTAGCAAACATATTTCAACGAACAGACTGTAATCAACCTTTCTGGAAAGAACGGTTTATCTCAGGATTACCAACTTTCTTAGCAGAAAAAATAATCAGTAGATTAAAAGAATATTCAGGAGGGCAACCTATACCTTGGCAAAAAGTAACATATGGTTAATTATTTGCATTCATTAAGAAAGAAGGATTATCGATATGTCAAGAACAAAAAGATAAAAAACGCAATGATAAATTCAAATTTAAAATAGCCATGGGTTCATTTTGTGAACATTATGGTTATGAAAAATTTAATCCACCATCTAGAGTCAAACAGATAAAATATAAACAAAGAAGATCTAACAAATATCATCAAAGAAATGAAAATTACGACAAGAAATCTAATAATCAATATTATTCAAAAAATCAAAAATTCAATCCAAACAACAAACAAAAAATAGTATGTTGGAATTGTAAACGACCCGGGCATAGATCAACAAAATGTAAAATGAAGAAAAAGATAAATGAAATATTTCTAGATCAACCAGACATACAAGAAAAATTAACAAAACTTTTAATTTCAGAAGCAGAATAATCAGAATAATCTAATAGAGATTATTCAATAAATGAGGTAGAAAATTCAAGTAATTCTTCCGAAGAATCACAAGAATTATCGGATAATCTATGTAATTGTAAAATAATCAATGTCATAACAAAAGAAAGCGATAAACAGTTCTTACTAGACATAATAGATAAAATAGAAAATCAAGAAAAAAGGAATATTTAATAAAATTAAAAGATATAGTATATCAAGAAAAACAATTATCTACTCCACAACCTTTTAGTCTCAATAAAATATTTGAAAAATATCCTGTTCAAAGCATGTTCAAGCAAGTAACAACAGGAGAACTACAAAATGAAATTAAACAAATCAAAACACAAATTAAAAAATTACAATTATCTATAAACCAACAAGAATTAAATCAACTACAGACTAATGCAAGAATTTCTTTAATCGAAACAAAAGATCAAGCATCATCTAGTAAACAAAACTTAGAAAGCCATAACAATATAGAACCTGTAACATCCCGAAACCAAATTGTCAAATTTGGATAGGGGTGTCGATCGACACTAGGCTTGGTGTCGATCGACACCATGTTCGGATTAATGTTCGGTTTATGTTTTAATCGCTCGGTTTGCGAGGCGGTTTAGGGAGAAACCCTAGGGCTCCCGTACAAATACGTTCCTGCAGTATTTTGGTCATATTTAGAGAAGAAAAAGGGGAGTTTGAGAGTTTGAGAAAGGATTTGAGAGTTTTCGAAGGATTGTTGCAAAGAAATTCCTCGGAAACCTTCTCGTTCGTTTTCTAGTGGCTTTGGGTCCTTTATGCCTCGTATCAGTGGTGTTAGAAACTCGTTCCAGCGAGTTTTTGGGTCCAGTTCGTCGCTGTTGAGTCACTCCCGTTCCTCGTTCCTCGTTCTTTCCGAAATCAAGGTGAGTGCGTGACCGTAGGCTCGGATTTATTAGGTTTTGGTCCATGATTGATTTAGGAATTTATGTGACGATTTCATGGTTGTTTGTGCTGTGTTCAGTGATGATATCGTGTGTTGTTTGGATTAAATCATTGATAAATCGCGTGTTTACGTCTGTTTTCGATTCTGTATTTGGTTCTGAGATAGGAGTGTCGGTCGACACCATGCGACGTGTCGATCGACACCTTTGTTATTATTGCGTCGATCGACACCTTTGTTATGGTAGCGTCGATCGACACCGTGCGACGTATCGATCGACACCAGTGGTTTTGTACTCGTGAATTCTTTTAAGTTAATTGTTGACTGTTTCCTGATAAATTCGTACTTAGCCTGTTGACGGAAAGACTGTCTCACTAAGTAATTATTAATTACTTACGCATCTCTTATTTCCATGTGATGCAGGTAAAGAGAAAAAGTGAACGCGGAATCAGGGCCCTAGAAGAGGATGATTAGGGATGTTGTTTTACATTTCTAGTTCTAGCGAACCCTGTTAGGTTGCTAGTTTATTCATTTCTGAATTTGGTTATTATGAGTTGAATGATATTTTGGAATTAAATTTAATTACTATTTGGACTTTTATTATTTCCTGAATTATTTCCTGAGAACTTCCGCGTAGTATTGTTAAGAATCTAGGCTTTGAGGATTAATATTTATGGAATATTAATCTGGGCTAGTTAATAAAAAAAAATACGATTGTCACATTTTGGTATCAGAGCCCTTACGGTTCTAGGGCTAGTAATTGTTGAATGAACTGAGACTATGTGTTTGATTGTTTATGTGAATTACGCAATTAGTAGTCTTAGAATCATCCTCTTTGGCCTTTAAAGTTATTTCGCGGTGAGTTTGTTTTTGTTTGTTTGTGACTTCTAGGGTTCTTATCTGCTGTTCTGTGATGCAGTGTGATGGATACCAGAGCTAGAGGTCGTGGTAGAGCTGTTGCATGTGGAGTCATAGCAATTGCCCGTGGTGGCAGAGTTGGTGGCCGTGGAGGCCGGGGTCGTGGTCGTGGGCCAGTTACTGAGTCAGTGGAGAGTGCAGCGCAGAGTGTGGCGACCGCGTCAGAGTCCCAGACGCATGTTTCAGGGTCTTCAAGTGAGACCAGTGCGGATGCTAGTGCCAGTGTGAGGGCTGGTGCCGATAGAGGTCGGGGGCTTCCAGTGGGTCCAGGTAGGGGTGCTGCTGCAGCTCCAGATCATGCTGACCAGGTTGTGGGATTGCTGACGTAGTTGTTGGCACGTTTTCCGCCAGTGGCTCCTGAGCAGGCTCCGGTAGTGCCACCAGTGGCCGGGGTGCAGCAGAGGGCTGCAGTGGCTAAGCAGCCAAGGGCTGCAGTTGCAGTGCATGTTCCGTCTTATCTTGAGATGATGACGTAGATGCAGAGGATTGCTACGCCGTTCTTTGAGGGCAGAGTTGGTCCAGAGGAGGCAAATGAGTGGCGTCTAAGGTTAGAGAGTAACTTCAGGTCAATCAGATGTCCTGCTGAGTATCAGGTTGAGTTAGCCATCCACTATCTGAGTGGTGATGCTCATTGTTGGTGGCAAGCCATCGAGGCTAGGCGTGTAGAGTATACCTGGGGTGTATTCTTGGTTGAGTTCAACGCCAAGTATTTCTCTCAGGAGGCTCGAGTTCGTTTTCAGATGAGGTTCACGTCGTTGGCTTATGGTGAGCGTTTGGTGCGCGAGTATGACACCGAGTTCAACAGGCTAGTGGTTCATACTAGGCGTGGTTTCGATGATGAGCGGGCTCTGGTGCAGAGGTTCCTGCAGGTACTTTGTTTGAGCATCAGGACTCAGTGCAGAGGTGCCAGATACGTCTCGAGGGTGGATCTTGTGGAGCTTGCGACATCTATTGAGGAGGACCAGCGGGAGCAGCTTGGTCCGGTAGTTATTCTGTCTGCGGATGCTTCTGCTTTTTAGCCGAGGATTTACCAGCCACAGCAGCAGCATCAGCAACAGCAGCATCAGCAGCGCAGAGGTTCTGGTTCTTGCAATAGCGGTAAGCCTGCGCAGGGCCAGAAGAGGAGGTGGGATGATGCTTCTGGGACAGGACAGAGTGGTCGCGGTTGTTATGGTTGCGGTAGTATGGATCACAGGTTGTCGAATTGTCCAAAGAAGAGCGATTCCAGTGCACCTCGACTGTGTTATCATTGTTGGGAACTGGGGCATCTTAGGCCGATGTGTCCCAAGTTGCAGCAGCCGGCAGTGTCAGCGATTCAGCCAGCTGGAGTGCAACATTTGGCTCAAATTGTGGCAGTGCAGCAGTCGTTGGGTCAGATTGGTCCTGCACCGTGCGTGTATTCTCCGGCGGACTTTGGTCAGAACAGTAATGCCGGGCAGATCACAGGAAAAATTCTAGACTCAACCTCGTAATTCTTTTCTTGTGGATAAGTTATTGTTGTTGTTGTTTCTGTTGTGTTTTTTTATTTTGCTTGAGGTCTAGTCACCATGGTTCTTAACACACGTCAATTGTGTAGGGACCTTGTTAGTGGGCGGTTTTGAGTCCGACGTGCTTTTTGATTTTGGAGCATCGAACTGCTACATTACTTCTGAGCGTGCAAAGAGCAGTGGCATCCGGAGCAGTGCGGGCGAGCGTGCGGGCATGCTCAAGGTGGTTGGAGGAGGACTCCTGGCTACTTCGGGCCGTGCAATGGGTTTGTATTAGTTGTCGTTGTACAAGGTTCATCTGAATTGTTACTGAGGCAGAGTTGTTTTTGAGCGCAATGGAGGAAGGTTGGTATTTCAGCAAGTGAGACCGACTTCCGGGAGTCTTATGATCTCGGCTATTCAGGCAGAGCAGATGATAGAGCGAGGTTTTTAGGCTTATTTGGCGATGATTGTGATGTCGGAGTCCAATGGTGAGGTTGCTTTCGAGGATATCCGAGTTGTTCAGGAGTTCGAGGATGTTTTTCGGTTGCTGAAGGGATTACCACCATCTCGGTCTGATCTTTTCATGATTGAGCTAGAGCCTGGGACACCTCCGATATCTAAGACTCCGTACAGGATGGCTCCAGCTGAGATGGCAGAGCTGAAGAGGCAGCTTGAGGATCTTTTGAGTAAGGGTTTCATTCGTCCTAATGTGTCACCGTGGGGAGCGCCGGTTTTGTTTGTGAAGAAAAGGATGGGAGTTTTCGGTTGTGCATCGATTACCGAAGACTTAACCGAGTCACTGTGAAGAACAAGTACCCCCTCCCGAGGATTGATGAGTTGCTGGATCAGTTAAGGGTTGCTACCTGGTTCTCCAAGAGAGACTTGGCTTCGGGTTATCATCAGATCCCGATAGATGAGGCAGACGTTCGTAAGGCGGCTTTCAGGTCGAGGTATGGGCACTTTGAGTTTGTGGCTATGCCCTTCGGTTTGACAAATGTGCCTGCAGCAATCATGAGATTGATGAACGACGTGTTCAAGGAGTATTTGGACATGTTCGTTATCATTTTCATTGATGATATTCTGGTTTATTCGAGGGGTCCCGAGGAGTACGAGGTTCCAGCAAGTTGAGTAAGTGCAGTTATTGGCAGCGTGAGATGGGATTCTTGGGTCATATCGTGTCTGTTGAGGGAGTTTCTTTGGACCCCGCCATGATTGAGGCAATTCGAGATTGGCCGAGATCGAGTAGTGCTACCGAGATCAGGAGTTTTCTGGGGTTAGCTGGATACAATCGGAGATTCTTCAAGAGCTTTGCAAGTATGGCGAAGCCTATGACAAAGCTAACCGGTAAGGATGTTCCGTTTGTGTGGTCATTGGAGTGCAAGGAGAGCCTTGTGAAGCTCAAGGAGATGTTGACTAGTACGCCTGTTTTGGTATTACTCGAGCCGGGGAAGCCATACACAGTGTATACGAATGCTTCAGGAGTTGGTTTGGGTTGTATTTTGATGCAGGAGGGTCGTGTTATCGCGTATGCTTTAAGGCAGTTGAAGAGTAGCGAACAAAATCGCCCTACGCATGATCTTGAGTTGGGAGCAGTTGTGTTTGCTTTGAAGATTTGGAGGTCTTATCTCTATGGTGGGAGAGTGCATGTTTTTATGGATCGCAAGAATCTACAGCATATCTTCACTCATCCACTGCTGAATATGAGGCAGAGGTGCTGGGTTGAGTTGCTGGCGGATTACGATCTGGAGAATATTTATCACCCGGGCAAGGCTGATATATCATGGTTTTTACCCGATTTTAACCATGATATAACCCGATTTTAACCATGTATTAGTATTTTTGGTATTTTTGTGTCTTTTGTAGTGTTTTGTAGGAAATGGTCATTTGGAGCTTAATGGAAACATTTGAAGCATTTTGGACCATTTTAGAGCGGAAGAGATACAAGTGGAATCAAGACCTTTAAAAGGTCCCTGTCGATCGACGTAGTATATCCACTGTCGATCGACAAAAGTTTTTAAAGACGTAGAAAATCTCCACAGATGCCCTCGTGTCGATCGACGTGTTGTTTGTGTCGATCGACAGGCGCTTTGTAAACCTAATTTTACCACTTGTATAAATACTTTTTACTCGTTTTTATTTAGATATACACTGTTTTATTAAGGAGGTAGAGAGAGAAAGAGAGACTTTTGGAGAAACTTTGAGAAGATCTACATGTTCTTGAGATCCAAAGACTTCAAACCCTTTTGTATCATCTACTCTTACTCTTTAATGCAATATTATTCAGTTAATATGATTTCATCATCTATTTCTGAGTAAATCACTTGTTAGGTTTTGGGATTTCTTGGGTTATGACAAGAAATCATTGAAATTGCATATTTGTTAAGGTTTATCCGTAGGTTCTTCATTTAAACTGTTATTAATGCTTGATTCTTGCTTGATCATCTCGAATGTTGATCTTAGGATTGTTGATTAGCCACGACAGTGGGATTAATAACCTGAACTAGTTTAAATGGGCAAAGTTACTTATTCGCAAAGAAATTTGGCTTAGGGACTTTGTGAACTTATCGAACTCGTACTAAATGCTTGTTTAGATTCGACGAATTCGCAAAGAAATTTGAGGTTCGAGGATCTAAAGATATATAGCCTTCGTAACGACAGTTAGCTGGCTATATTTTCGTGTTTGAGTTCTAGAACAACACTTAATTGAACCTTGACAATTGTTATATATTGATTTCGAATCATTACCTAAAGAATTTCCATGACCTAGATTTCATCTTTTCAAGAATTTAATTAACCATCTTTCGTTTACTTGTTTTATAATCTGCATTTACATTTATATCGTTTCACTTAGCATAATCTGAATACTAAGATTGATTGTGTATTCCAACTCCCTGTGGATTTCGATCCCTAAATACTACGATGACCTCTTTGTTTGAGAGAGTGGTTCGAGGGTGAATTTGAGCCCGCATCAAAGGCTAATCAGGTAGCAGACGCTTTGAGTCGGCGGAGGTTCGATTCAGCTCGGGAGCAGGATATTGAGGCTTTAGTGGGTGAGATTAGCACGTTGCGTCTTTGTGCTGTTTTGCAGGAGCCTTTGGGCTTAGAGGCAGTCGATCAGGCAGATCTTCTCAGTAGGATCAGTGTGGCTCAGCAAAGCGATCATGGTTTGATTGGTGTGTCGCGAGTAGTTTGACCCGAGTATCTGGTCTCTCCGAATGGGATAATTTTGGTTCGTGATCGAGTTTGTGTGCCTCGAGATGAGTCGTTGAGGAAGGAGATTCTGAGTGAGGCTCATGCGAGCAAGTTTTCGATTCATCCTGGTGCGACTAAGATGTACCATGATCTGAAACGGTATTATCACTGGGTCGGGATGAAGAAAGATATAGCAGTTTGGGATGCGAAGTGCGATACGTGTTCGTTAGTTAAGGCAGTGCATCGAGTTCCGAGCGGTTTGTTGCAGAGTCTACCTATTCCTGAGTGGAAATGGGATATGATCATAGTGGATTTCATAGTAGGATTGCCCAACTCGAGGACTTTTGATGCTATCTGGGTGATTGTGGACCGGTTGACTAAGACAACACGATTTCTGGCCATTAAAAAGCCGATGGAGCTGAGGTTTTGGCTAAGGACTTCGTGAAGGATGTAGTGAGGCTGCATGGAGTGCCAGCGAGTATCGTGTCAGACCGGGATCCCAAGTTCACTTCAGAGTTTTTGAGAGCCTTCCAGGCAGAGATGGGCACTAAGGTGCACATGAGTACGGCTTATCACCCACAGTCTGATGGGCAGTCGGAGAGGACTATTCAGACTTTGGAGGATTTGCTGAGGATGTCTGTTTTCGATTGGGGTGGTCACTGGGTTGATCATTTGAACCTAGCTGAGTTTGCATGTAACAACAGCTTCCAGGCGAGTATCGGTATGGGAGGTCGTGTAGGACACCTCTATGCTGGACCCAAGTGAGGGAGAAAAGCATTTATGGTGCTATATTTGTTCAGGAAACGACGGAAAGGATTCGTGTGTTGAGGCTGAACATGAAAGAAGCTCAGGATCGGCAGAAGAGTTATGCGGATCGAAGAAGGAAAGAGAATGAGTTTGCCGTGGGAGATCGAGTGTATCTCAAGATGGCTATGTTGAGGGGTCCTAACAGATCCATTGCTGAGAACAAGCTGAGTCCGCGTTTTATGGGTCCGTTTCCAGTAGTGGAACG
>OY755210.1:24346791-24422757 GCA_963576765.1 Draba incana | reverse complement strand
TTTAGGATGGAAACCTAGGGCTAATATATAAATACGTTCTGCAGTATTTTGGCCGTATTCAGAGAAGAAGAAGGGGAGTTTGAGAGTTTGAGAAAGGATTTGAGAGTTTTCGAAGGATTGTTGCAAAGAAATTCCTTGGAAACCTTCTCGTTCATTTTCTAGTGGCTTTGGGTCCTTTGTGCCCCGTATCAGTGGTGTAAGAGACTCGTTCCAGCAAGTTTTTGGGTCCGGTTCGTCGCTGTTAAGTCACTCCCGTTCCTCGTTCCTCGTTCTTTCCGAAATCGAGGTGAGTGCGCGACCGTAGGCTCGGATTTATTAGGTTTCGGTCCATGATTGATTTAGGAATTTATGTGACGATTTCATGGTTGTTGGTGCTGTGTTCAGTGATGATATCGTGTGTTGTTTGGATTGAATCATTGATAAATCACGTGTTTACGTCTGTTTTCGATTCTGTATTTGGTTCTGAGATAGTAGCGTCGATCGACACCATGCGACGTGTCGATCGACACCTTTGTTATTATTGCGTCGATCGACACCTTTGTTATGGTAGCGTCGATCGACACCGTGCGACGTATCGATCGACACCAGTGGTTTTGTACTCGTGAATTCTTTTAAGTTAATTGTTGACTGTTTCCTGATAAATTCGTACTTAGCCTGTTAACGGAAAAACCGTCTCACTAAGTAATTATTAATTACTTACGCATCTCTTATTTCCATGTGATGCAGGTAAAGAGAAAAAGTGATCGCGGAATCAGGGCCCTAGAAGAGGATGATTAGGGATGTTGTTTTACTTTTTTAGTTCTAGCGAACCCTGTTAGGTTGCTAGTTTATTCATTTCTGAATTTGGTTATTATGAGTTGAACGATGTTTTGGAATTAATATTTAATTACTATTTGGACTTTTATTATTTCCTGAATTATTTCCTGAGAACTTCTGCGTAGTATTGTTAAGAATGTAGTCTTTGAGGATTTATATTTATGGAATATTAATCTAGGCTAGTTAATAAAAAATACAAAATACGGTTGTCATAGAACCACAAGAAGATAAAGATTATATTCAAACAATAGAAAAAATCAATTATCAAAAATGGTATATAACTATCAATTTGCATATATTCCATGATTTTAAAATAAACATAATAGCATTAGTAGATTCCAGAGCAGATTTTAAATGCATCCGAGAAGGAATAATACCGACAAAGTACTATGAGAAAACTACTGAACGTCTTAGTGGCGCAAATGGTGATAGACTCAAAGTACAATATAAATTACCATACGCAAAAATTTGTAATCAAGGTTATTGTTTTAAAAACCAATTTATTTTAGTAAAAAATCTATCACAAGAAGTGATATTAGGAACTCCTTTCATTACTCAAATTTATCCATTCAAAGCAACCGAAATAGGTTTAGTAACTAAAGTAGTAGGAACTAAATTATCTTTTGACTTTCTATCCCCAATGAAAACAAAAGAAATACTAAATCTCCAACATAACACAATACCTAAAACGATAAACCTAATAAAAGGAAAACAAAATCATATTCAACACTTACAAGAAGAAATAACGTATAAAAAAATAGAGGAACAACTTAAAACACAATATGTAATAGATAAAATAAAATCTATTGAAAAAGATTTACTCAATCATGTATGTTCGGATCCACCCAATGCATTTTGGGAAAGAAAACAACATATTGTCGAACTCCCATATATAATGAAATTTAGTGGAAAAAATATACCCACTGAAACACGACCTATCTAAATGAATAAAGAATTACTTGAAACTTGTAAACAAGAAATAAATGATTTGTTAAAAAAGAAATTAGTAAGGCCGTCCAAATCCCCCTGGAGCTGTTCAGCCTTTTATGTAAATAATCAAGCAGAAAAGGAACGTGGAGTCCCAAGATTAGTAATTAATTATAAACCACTAAACGATGTATTACAATGAATTAGATATCCAATACCCAATAAAAGAGATTTACTAAAAAGACTCTACAATACAAAAATATATTCAAAATTTGATATGAAAAGTGGATTCGGGCAAATCCAAATTAAAGAACAAGATAAATACAAAACAGCATTCACGGTATCATTCGGGCATTACGAATGGAATGTAATGCCTTTTGGGCTTAAAAACGCAACCTCAGAATTTCAAAACATAATGAATGATATATTCAATAACTATACAAAATTTACAATTGTATACATCAATGATGTACTCGTCTATTCAACTTCGATACATCAACTACGGTGGGAACAACTACAGTGGAAACAATCAAAGATCCACATTCACCGGAAATCAAGCCACACCTAGCTACACCAAACTGCAGTTCCAGAATACGGATTATCAGAAACCCTATCAGAGCAGCTTCACTAGGAATTTCGGTTCTTCTTCTTACCAAACTCCACCTTCTAAGTCGTCGGATAACAAGACGGACTCGATGCTAGAGCAAATTCTGGAGGGACAACAAAAGATGACGGTGAACTTCAATGGCAAAATCGATGCCTTGTACACCGATTTGAATGGAAAGATTGAGTCTATCAATCTTCATGTGAGGAAGCTAGACACTCAAGTCGCTCAAACCGCCGAGAACTCGAGGAGACAAGAAGGATTCCTTCCTTCTATAACGGATGCTAACCCGAAGCATTCCATTGCTGCCATCACAACGAGGAGTGGAAAGGTTATCCAAGGGCCTGAGGTGAAGAAAGGACTTGGTAATGAAAATTTTGATGAGTTTGGAGATTTTGATGAGAATGAAATTCGGGCAGAAGGTCATCCGTCGATCGACACACCTGCATGTCGATCGACAGGAACAGAATAGAGCAAGTCTCCGGATGCAGAGCAGTATCCGTCGATCAACACATCTGACCGTCGATCGACACAGCCAAACCAAATTTTGGCAGAAGGTCCAGTGACGATCGACAAAGGGAAAAACGTGGTCGATACAAGAACATCAGATCCATGTCGATCGACAGGACCTACAACCGTCGATCGACAGGAAACCCCCAGAACGATTTCTCCTTTAAAATCGTCGGATAATCCAGTGGAGAGAGTGTACATACCCAAGGTACCTTACCCGAAGAGTCAGAAGAGATCTAAGCAAGAGCTTGAGGATGCAAGATGCAAGTCCATCATAGACAAGCTAGTGTTGGAACTTCCGTTTGTCGAAGCCGTTAAACTCAGTCCCGTGATACGACGGTATGTCAAGAAGATGGTGACCAAGAGTTGGGGCATTGAGGAAGCAGTGGCTATGATTTTTGAACAAGTAAGCGCAGTGATTCAGAACAGGATCCCAGAGAAACTAACGGATCCGGGAAGCTTTGTTTTGGATTGTTATATCTTCAAGGATAGATTTCCGCGGTCTCTCTGTGATCTAGGTTCAGGCATCAACCTCATGCCACTTTCAGTTGCGGTGAGTCTTGGAATGACGGATTACCAATCCACTAGGATCTCTCTTATCTTAGCGGATAGGTCAGTTAGGATTCCAGAAGGAGTACTAGAAGATGTTCCAATCAAGGTTGGGAACTGTTTGATTCCGACTGACTTTGTGATTTTGCAATACAACGAGGAACCCAAGGATCCTCTGATCTTGGGTAGGCCCTTTTTAGCCACAGCCGGTGCCATGATTGATTGTCAAGGAGCTAGCATGACTTTAAGAGTAGGTGGTCTCGAGATGAAGTTCGAGATGGACAAGCTTATCAAGAGGCCTACCATAGATGGACACACCTTCTACGTAGACACTCTCACCGACCTTGCACAGGAAGTTGTCAATGAGAATCATCCCATTGATCCCTTGGAAAGGACTTTGGTTAACTCTGTGCAAGAGAAAGAACAGTTTGATAATGATGCGAGGGGATATGCTAGGATGATGGATGCTACCAAGGAAAGGAAGAAATTGGTTGCTAGTGCTAGTTTGGGGGAAGTTTCATCGAAAGGTCCACAAATCAGTGATTAGAGCGAACAAAAAGCTCCAAAGCTTGAGCTCAAGTCACTTCCCGCCGGGCTAAGGTACGCCTTTCTTGGACCTAATTCTACTTACCCCGTGATTGTCAATTCTTCTTTGAACAATCCAGAGCTCGCCTTATTGCTGAGCAAGCTGCGAAAATTTCGCCCAGCTCTCGGCTATTCTCTTGATGATATTGCAGGTATCTCTCCGGACTTGTGTATGCACAGGATTCTCCTCGAGGATGAGAGCAAATCATCGGTTGAGCATCAAAGGAGACTTAACCCAAATTTGCAAGAGGTTGTAAAGAAGGAGATCTTGAAACTTCTAGAGGCGGGGATCATCTATCCCATTTCTAATAGCGTTTGGATCAGCCCTGTTCACGTGGTACCAAAGAAAGGAGGTGTCACAGTAGTAAAGAACGAGAAAGATGAGCTAATTCTGATGAGGACTGTAACTGGTCATCGGATGTGCATAGATTATAGGAAGCTAAACGCGGCCACAAGGAAGGACCATTTCCTGTTACCCTTCATCGACCAGATGCTAGAGCGTTTAGCAAAGCACCCCTACTACTGTTTCCTCGATGGATATTCTAGGTTCTTCCAAATCCCCATCCATCCAGATGACCAAGAGAAGACAACGTTTACATGTCCTTATGGCACTTTTGCATACCGCAGAATGCCATTTGGACTTTGTAATGCTCCAGCTACATTTCAACGGTGTATGATTTCCATCTTCACCGATATGATTGAGCAATATATGGAGGTCTTCATGGATGACTTCTCGGTCCACGGTGATTCATTCAAGGACTGCTTGGACAACCTAGAGAAAGTGCTCGCTCGATGCGTGGAGAAGCACTTGGTGCTTAATTGGGAGAAATGCCATTTCAGGGTGCAAGAAGGAATTGTGCTTGGCCATCGAGTTTCCATGGATGGTATTGAGGTGGACCGTGCCAAGATTGAAGTGATGATGAGTCTTCAACCGCCAACTACGGTTAGGGAGATTCGTAGTTTCCTTGGCCATGCTGGATTCTACAGGAGGTTCATCAAGGACTTCTCAAAGATTGCTCGACCACTCACCACATTGCTCTGTAAGGACATCAAATTTGATTTTGATGCTGATTGTTTAAATGCTTTTACACAGATTAAACAGGCTTTGGTGAGTCCCCCGATAGTGCAACCTCCCGATTGGGATTTACCTTTCGAGAGAATGTGCGATGCAAGTGATTACGCAGTTGGGGCAGTGTTAGGGCAAAAGAAGGACAAGAAACTTCATGCAATCTACTATGCTAGTAGAACGCTAGACGAGGCTCAAAGGAACTACGCAACTACTAAAAAAGAGTTGTTAGCCGTCGTTTTCGCCTTCGAGAAGTTTCGCTCTTACCTAATTGGAGCCAAGGTTATAGTGCACACGGATCATTCAGCATTGAAGTACTTAATGGAAAAGAAAGACGCTAAACCGAGGTTGTTGAGGTGGATCCTCCTTCTCCAAGAATTTGACATAGAAGTCAAGGACAAATAGGGAGTCGAGAATGGTGTAGCGGATCACCTTTCGCGCATTCGGATAGAAGAAAGTGTACCAATCGATGATTACTTCCCAGAGGAAAGTGTACACTTCATTGAGATTGGATCGCAAGAGGCTACACCGGAAAATCGGCTAAGTGTTGGGGCAGAGCATTCGCCGTCGATCGACAAGCTTCTATGTCGATCGACAGGGAGCTCACTGTCCGAAAATTTAATTGGCGAACATGAACCGTCGATCGACATAAACCTTATATGTCGATCGACAATTGGTGATCAGATGGAATTCCATGAGTCGAACGCGGTCTCAGAGAGCGATAGGCCTTGGTTCAGTGACATGGCCAATTACCTTGCTGCAGAGACTACACCGGATGATCTCAAGGGCTATGAGAAGAAGAAATTTATGAGAGAACTTCGGAGGTAATTTTGGGACGAGCCGTATCTATACCGACATTGTTCAGATAGGCTTTATCGGAGATGCATTGCGGAGAACGAAGTTCGAGATGTGTTCTATCACTGTCACGGTTCAGAATATGCAGGGCACTTTGCCACGTTCAAGACAATGTCCAAGGTTCTTCAAGCGGGTTTCTGGTGGCCCTCGATGTTTAAGGATGCAAATGCATTTATACTGCAATGTGATGCCTGCCAGCGGCGAGGAAAGATTAGCAAGCGACATGAGATGCCGCAAAACTTCATCCTCAAGGTTAAAGTGTTTGATTGTTGGGGCATCGATTTCATGGGTCCATTCCCATCCTCTTATGGGAATGAGTACATACTGGTCGCTGTGGACTATGTCTCCAAATGGGTGGAGGCAATTGCTAGTCCGAAGAACAACGCTGCGGTGGTCATTAAGTTGTTTAAGACCATCATCTTCCCGAGATTTGGAGTGCCACGAGTAGTCATTAGTGATGGTGGAACACATTTCATAAACAAGATATTCTCTAAACTCTTAGAGAAATACGGTGTTCACCATCGCGTGGCGAGTCCTTATCACCCACAGACGAGTGGTCAAGTGGAAGTGTCGAATAGGCAGGTCAAGGCAATCCTTGAGAAGACGGTAAGTGTCACGAGGAAGGATTGGTCTACAAAGCTAGACGATGCGCTCTGGGCTTATAGGACTGCTTACAAGACTCCTCTAGGCACCACTCCTTTCCATCTGCTTTAGGGAAAAGCATGTCATCTACCGGTGGAACTCGAGCATAAGGCAGCTTGGGCGGTAAAGCATTTCAATTTCGACATCAAGCCCACCGCAGAACGAAGATTGATTCAGTTGAACGAACTGGATGAGATTCGACTTCATGCCTACGAGAACTCCAAGTTGTACAAGGAGAGAACAAAGGCATACCATGACAAGAAGATAATCTCGAGGAGCTTCGAGCCCAACGACCAGGTATTGCTATACAACTCGCGTTTACAACTTTTTCCTGGTAAATTGCGTTCTCGTTGGTCAGGTCCTTTCACGATCAAGGAGGTTAGGCCACATAGAGCTGTGGGGTTAATCGCAAAGGATGGAAAGGAGTTCACGGTAAATGGTTAGAGGGTGAAACATTACTGGGCGGAAGCCAAAATTCCAGAGGGACACATGGTACCCTTGGATGATGCACCCGAAGTCTGAGCTTCAACACAGTCGAGCTAACGACTTAAAACAAGCGCTAAATGGGAGGCAACCCATTTGTAAGTATGTGTATATTTAGCTTTTAATTTTGGTTTTACTAACGTTTGTTTTAGTCTTAAGTTAAGGGAAAATTTAGGCAGAGACATCCCTGTCGATCGACAGTAAGTCCATGTCGATCGACACGGGTTACTGAACCCACGAGGTAAGTGGTTTTAACAAGATTTTTCATCTTCTTCTTCACTTCACATTCCCCATCGATCGACAAATCCTCCCCAAACCCTAGATTTTCGAAATCTTGACCGAATCAATCGATTTTTGGGCCTAATCCACTGAGATTTTCCTCCTCTCTTCGATTCTCATATTCGTTTTAGCAACCAAACAAGGCATGTCTCCCTTTCTTGATTTTTCATTCCGAATTCATGAAGAGAGGTGATGAGTTTTTGGGTTAAATTGGTTCGATTCTTGAGTTTTTAATACTTTCTTTACACTATAAGAGTAATTTCGAACCAATTTCATGCCTAAATTGTGTTGATTTTGATAATTAGGGTTTGAACTTTATAATTTGGGGGTTTTTGAATGTGTTGTGAATTTGTGCGAATTGGTGATTGTTGTGTTGACAATTGGTTTAATAGTGATGCTAGGAGTCGTGATAGGCATGATTTAGACGAGATTTGGTGTTGCAATTGTGTGCTTTCTAACCGTATGCAGAACTGGGACAGTAGCCTCTCTGTCGATCGACAAGAACATGTGTCGATCGACAGGGAAGTGACTGTCCATTTTTTTTGGTTCTTTCTAACTTCCTCTGCTTGTTTTTCTTTGTGGTTTTATTTTGCAGATGGGACGTACGACTGATAAAAGCACAGGCAAACGACCAAGGACCGATGATGGTTCGAGTTCTCAAGCTCCTTCTCCACCAACTACTTATGATATCAAGCGTGGTTCCAAACCGAAATGGCCAAGGGAGGAGAGCAAAAGGATTCAGGTTGAGTTTGAGCCTCTTAAAAGGGGAGTAACGTTGAAGTCGGTATTGACAAGTGATGAGATTGAGAAGAGGGAAGATTCACCCGCTTGGGACGTTTATGACTCCCTCCTCTACAACGAGTGGCTCAGGGTCCCCATAGCGACCACCAAGTTCATCGACAAGCTGTCGCTAGGACTTCTGAAAATCAAGGATGAAGTTGAGCAGTTGATTCACGAGATGGGTTTGGCGAAATTGGTGGACGGACGTTCAATGATGTATCCCGACCTTGTCCGCCAATTCTTTGCCACGGTTAAGCTATTCAGTGACGCGAAAACTCCAGAGGACAATTTAGATCCGAGGCATTTCTACATGAGCTTCATGAGTAACGGGAAGCGGCACAAGATGAATGCCTTAACCGTTTGCAGGACTTTTGGGTTCCCGGAAGTTCTACTTGTTGGATTGCCAAAGGACATTGCTGGCGGCATCCAGACATTGTGGAATGAGATTGGCACCGGTCCTTATATAGTGGGGAGTTCTGCACAAGCCGATGTGCGTCATCCAGTTGCTCGCTACTTGATTCGATTGCTCACCACTACCATCATGTGCAAGATGGAGCCAGTGAAGGTTAGGAGTCACGAGTTGGTCTTACTTTCTTACGCTTTGAGGAGCGTTATCCACAATGAGACTTGGGACACTATAACACCAAACATGGGAATGGTGTTGATTGAGTACCTCTACTCGCTCAAGCATACTCCGCTATCTCTTACTAATTTTGGTAAGAAGCAATTACCGGTGGGAAGCATCCTCACTCCAATCTTCACGAAATGCAAGATTTCAACAACTGAATATGAGGAGGTGAGCAAGAGTGCTTCTGTGGACTTGGAGCATATGAAGAATGCTCATTGGATCACGCATGAGCATCCTCTACACTGGGTCTTCCCAATTGCGAATGGCCAAAAGAGAAAGGTAGAGATTGGGAGAGTGATGGATTTATTGCGGGTCACTAATGACCCTACACTTATCTCCTTCAATCCACCTGAGGAAGTTCTTATGCCCATGGGTCCTACGAGAAAGCTTACGACATGGGGTGGAGCTAGCTCATCTCAAGCACCGCCGGAGCAGCCTGTACACGAGCATCGCTTCCCGAGTCTCCCAGCAGGTTTGATGGATGACGACCTGCGTTTAGGCTGGATCGCCAAGGCTCTAAAGGCGACATGGGATGCAAAGTCTTGCAAGTCCGACTGTATCCGTCCCCGCACACCGTCTCCGCGCAACACACCATCACCAGAGCATCATCATGATGAGGAGGAGGACTAGTTCCCTTCCTCCATTCTACTTTATCTTGTTTTTGTTTTTCCCTTTTCAAACATTTTCCCTTTAACATTTTAATTTCGGATTTTTGTTGGAATTTCAAACAAAATGTGAACTCGAATTTCTATTTTAAGGTTTGCAGCGTGTTGTTCCATTAATCGTTTGTTGAATATCTGTAGATGCAGGTTTAGAATATCGAACCAAACACTTTTCGAAAAATCTACAAATGTGCAAATTTGGACAGAAGCTCATTCGTCGATCGACATGTTGTTTATGTCGATCGACACGAGCACAAAATTGGAATTATTCAACACCTCAACGGTTAAGGCAGAACGTAATATGTCGATCGACATTATGTTTCTGTCGATCGACAGGATCTTCAAAATGGTAAATTCTCTACTTTTTCGATAAAGTTCACGTTTCGTCTGATTTATTTTGCCAATCTCGGGCTTGATAACACTGGGGACAGTGTTGTTTAAGTCTGGGGGGAGGGAACTACTAACGTATTTCTTTTTGTTTTGGTTTTGACTCATATTTTTTCGGAAATGTTTTTGTTTTATCGAGTCATAGCTAGTAGAAATTTTTTGTATTGGTTAAGTGGAGTGTCCTTTTCAGCGTGTGACCATTCTTCCAGGATCAGTTTCAGAGTCATGACTACAAACATCCGCTACTTCCAGTCTAATCCGCCAAGTCAGAGCTATTGCACGATTCTCTTTGGGATCGATGTCCATTGAGCTTGACTCCTCATTCGTACCTGATAAATGCAACCCCCTGTTGATAGTAATGGTACTCCTTTCCCCATATATAAAAAGATCGCTATTTATAAAAATATTACTAGGATTGGGGTGAAATGATAGTTTTTGAGTACAAGATGAGGAATAAATCCAATGAATCTGTACTCGAGATGATCACCCAGCTCAAAAGCAGCAGTCTGAGTCCCTTAAAAATGATGTAGAGGACGAGCAATCTCACGAGCCTGTCTCCTCACAAGGAACAATAGTAGTGAGTCACGACCCTGTCTCCTAACAAGGAACAACATTAGTGAAATATGCACTGCTTCGAGTTCAACAATCACAAAAATATGTATATATATAAATATAGAACAAAATAAGTCTGGGGGAGAGAAAGAGTACCAAGTGTTGTATAGGTTTCTTTGTCATGGTACAGTATGGAAATGAGTCTAGAAGGTTCATGGTATTGAGATCATTGAGGTCAAGCGATGAAGACTAACGGACTATGCTGCGAAGTGGTGAATGGATTTGGAAAGCCGTGTTTGTCTGCGGAGAAGTACATGGTGGTATGATTTTGGTTGGTTCTAAATCATGTGGTTCACTAACTGGAAAGGTATGTTCTGTGTTTTCAACTTTTTCCATTCTTGGTTTATGATTTTGCTTGAGGATAAGCAAACGCTAAGTCTGGGGGAGTTGATATATCATGGTTTTTACCCAATTTTAACCATGATATAAGCGGGTTTTGTATTAGTATTTTTGGTATTTTTGTGTCTTTTGTAGTGTTTTGTAGGAAATGGTCATTTGAAGCATTTTGGACCATTTTGGAGCGGAAGAGATACAAGTGGAATCAAGACCTTTAAAAGGTCCCTGTCGATCGACGTAGTATATCCACTGTCGATCGACAAAAGTTTTTAAAGACGTAGAAAATCTCCACAGATGCCCTCGTGTCGATCGACGTGTTGTTTGTGTCGATCGACAGGCGCTTTGTAAACCTAATTTTACCACTTGTATAAATACTTTTTACTCGTTTTTATTTAGATATACACTGTTTTATTAAGGAGGTAGAGAGAGAAAGAGAGACTTTTGGAGAAACTTTGAGAAGATCTACATGTTCTTGAGATCCAAAGACTTCAAACCCTTTTGTATCATCTACTCTTACTCTTTAATGCAATCTTATTCAGTTAATATGATTTCATCATCTATTTCTGAGTAAATCACTTGTTAGGTTTTGGGATTTCTTGGGTTATGACAAGAAATCATTGAAATTGCATATTTGTTAAGGTTTATCCGTAGGTTCTTCATTTAAACTGTTATTAATGCTTGATTCTTGCTTGATCATCTCGAATCTTGATCTTAGGATTGTTGATTAGCCACGACAGTGGGATTAATAACCTGAACTAGTTTAAATGGGCAAAGTTACTTATTCGAAAAGAAATTTGGCTTAGGGACTTTGTGAACTTATCGAACTCGTACTAAATGCTTGTTTAGATTCGACGAATTCGCAAAGAAATTTGGGGTTCGAGGATCTAAAGATATATAGCCTTCGTAACGACAGTTAGCTGGCTATATTTTCGTGTTTGAGTTCTAGAACGACACTTAATTGAACCTTGACAATTGTTATATATTGATTTCGAATCATTACTTAAAGAATTTCCATGACCTAGATTTCATCTTTTCAAGAATTTAATTAACCATCTTTTGTTTACTTGTTTTATAATCTGCATTTACATTTATATCGTTTCACTTAGCATAATCTGAATACTAAGATTGATTGTGTATTCCAACTCCCTGTGGATTTCGATCCCTAAATACTACGATGACCTCTTTGTTTGAGAGAATGGTTCGAGGGTGAATTTGAGCCCGCATCAAAGGCTAATCAAGTAGCGGACGCTTTGAGTCGGCGGAGGTTTGATTCAGCTCGGGAGCAGGATATTGAGGCTTTAGTGGGTGAGATTAGCACGTTGCGTCTTTGTGCTGTTTTGCAGGAGCCTTTGGGCTTAGAGGCAGTCGATCAGGCAGATCTTCTCAGTAGGATCAGAGTGGATCAGCAGAGCGATCAGGGTTTGATTGGTGTGTCGCGAGTAGTTTGACCCGAGTATCTGGTCTCTCCGAATGGGATAATTTTGGTTCGTGATCGAGTTTGTGTGCCTCGAGATGAGTCGTTGAGGAAGGAGATTCTGAGTGAGGCTCATGCGAGCAAGTTTTCGATTCATCCTGGTGCGACTAAGATGTACCATGATCTGAAACGGTATTATCACTGGGTCGGGATGAAGAAAGATATAGCAGTTTGGGATGCGAAGTGCGATACGTGTTCGTTAGTTAAGGTAGTGCATCGAGTTCCGAGCGGTTTGTTGCAGAGTCTACCTATTCCTGAGTGGAAATGGGATATGATCATAGTGGATTTCATAGTAGGATTGCCTAACTCGAGGACTTTTGATGCTATCTGGGTGATTGTGGACCGGTTGACTAAGACAACACGATTTCTGGCCATTAAAAAGCCGATGGAGCTGAGGTTTTGGCTAAGGACTTCGTGAAGGATGTAGTGAGGCTGCATGGAGTGCCAGCGAGTATCGTGTCAGACCGGGATCCCAAGTTCACTTCAGAGTTTTTGAGAGCCTTCCAGGCAGAGATGGGCACTAAGGTGCACATGAGTACGGCTTATCACCCACAGTCTGATGGGCAGTCGGAGAGGACTATTCAGACTATGGAGGATTTGCTGAGGATGTCTGTTTTCGATTGGGGTGGTCACTGGGTTGATCATTTGAACCTAGCTGAGTTTGCATGTAACAACAGCTTCCAGGCGAGTATCGGTATGGGAGGCCGTGTAGGACACTTCTATGCTGGACCCAAGTGAGGGAGAGAAGCATTTATGGTGCTATATTTGTTCAGGAAACGACGGAAAGGATTCGTGTGTTGAGGCTGAACATGAAAGAAGCTCAGGATCGGCAGAAGAGTTATGCGGATCGAAGAAGGAAAGAGAATGAGTTTGCCGTGGGAGATCGAGTGTATCTCAAGATGGCTATATTGAGGGGTCCTAACAGATCCATTGCTGAGAACAAGCTGAGTCCGCGTTTTATGGGTCCGTTTCCAGTAGTGGAACGTGTTGGACCTGTGGCATATCAGCTTGAGTTACCTCCAGTTATGCATGTATTTCATAAGGTGTTCTACGTCTCGATGTTACGGAAGTGTCTGCATGAATCGGAGGAGTTAGTGGCTAAGATTGTCGAGGATCTGAGGCCTAATTTGACTGTTTTGGCGGTTCTTGCGAGGATTCTTGAGAGGAGTTTCAAGGTTCTGCGTCGGAAAAAGATTCTGTTGTTGAGGATTTTATGGGATTGAGGCGGTTGCCAGGATGAGACTTGGGAACCAGAGGCAAAGATGAAGCTGAAGTTCAGGAAGTGGTTCGACAAGCAGGTCGCCGTTTGAGCTCGGTTTCTTTGTGGTTTTAGTTTCGAGTGGCTTTTGTGCCGGTTTTGTTGTTTTGAATTCTTGTATTTTGTTTTGTTGTAACGATTACGTTGTTCTTTTGGAAATTTATAAGATGGATTTTCCTTATTTATTTTCCATGTTGAATAAGAGGTGTGGTTTTATTTCTGTGATATTTCGGTTTAGGAAATATTGTGCCATAGACCATGAGAGGTAGTTCTAGTCAATAGGTGCTCTGAGACGTTTAAGAATCGATTACTTAGGGATTTCGGTCCCGAATAGCTCTTTTAGTGCAATTGCTTTGTGACCTTTCGCGGGGGTGCAAGTCCTCTAGATAGCGCGATTGCTTTGTGCCCTTTCGTGGGGGGGGGGGGGGAGAGGGGTGCGAGTCATCCAGATAGCACGATTGCTTTGTGTCCTTTTGTAGGGGTGCGAGTCCTCCAGGTAGAGCGATTGCTTTGTGTTTTTTTGCGGGGGTGCGAGTCCTCCAGATAGTGCGTTGGATGTGAGATCCTTAGATATTGTTGGCTCGAAGAATGCGTCCCGAGAGTGTGAGCGGTAGGTTATAAGCTTAAAGTAATCAATGTCTGATAACGTGAGTGAGCATAAGACTAGACGGGGGCCTCGGAGATCGTGTGCGGATCTCGGTTTGTGTTTGACTAGGTAGGGTCAGTGTGATGGTCTATTGGGCAGTTGTATTAGGATTCGAGGTCAAATCCAAAGTAGTGGGGGAGAGTTGTAACATCCCGAAACCAAATTGTCGAATTTGGATAGGGGTGTCGATTGACACTAGGCTTGGTGTCGATCGACACCATGTTCGGATTAATGTTCGGTTTACGTTTTAATTGTTCGGTTTGCGAGGCGGTTTAGGAAGGAAACCTAGGGCTAATGTATAAATACGTTCCTGCAGTATTTTGGCCGTATTCAGAGAAGAAGAAGGGGAGTTTGAGAGTTTGAGAAAGGATTTGAGAGTTTTCGAAGGATTGTTGCAAAGAAATTCCTTGGAAACCTTCTCGTTCATTTTCTAGTGGCTTTGGGTCCTTTGTGCCCCGTATCAGTGGTGTAAGAGACTCGTTCCAGCAAGTTTTTGGGTCCGGTTCGTCGCTGTTAAGTCACTCCCGTTCCTCGTTCTTTCCGAAATCGAGGTGAGTGCGCGACCGTAGGCTCGAATTTATTAGGTTTCGGTCCATGATTGATTTAGGAATTTATGTGACGATTTCATGGTTGTTGGTGCTGTGTTCAGTGATGATATCGTGTGTTGTTTGGATTGAATCATTGATAAATCACGTGTTTACGTCTGTTTTCGATTCTGTATTTGGTTCTGAGATAGTAGCGTCGATCGACACCATGCGACGTGTCGATCGACACCTTTGTTATTATTGCGTCGATCGACACCTTTGTTATGGTAGCGTCGATCGACACCGTGTGAGGTGTCGATCGACACCCGTGGTTTTGTACTCGTGAATTCGTTTAAGTTAATTGTTGACTGTTTCCTGATAAATTCGTACTTAGCCTGTTGACGGAAAGACCGTCTCACTAAGTAATTATTAATTACTTACGCATCTCTTATTTCCATGTGATGCAGGTAAAGAGAAAAAGTGATCGCGGAATCAGGGCCCTAGAAGAGGATGATTAGGGATGTTGTTTTACTTTTTTAGTTCTAGCGAACCCTGTTAGGTTGCTAGTTTATTCATTTCTGAATTTGGTTATTATGAGTTGAACGATGTTTTGGAATTAATATTTAATTACTATTTGGACTTTTATTATTTCCTGAGAACTTCCGCGTAGTATTGTTAAGAATGTAGTCTTTGAGGATTTATATTTATGGAATATTAATCTAGGCTAGTTAATAAAAAATAAAAAATACGGTTGTCATAGAACCACAAGAAGATAAAGATTATATTCAAACAATAGAAAAAATCAATTATCAAAAATGGTATATAACTATCAATTTGCATATATTCCATGATTTTAAAATAAACATAATAGAATTAGTAGATTCCAGAGCAGATTTTAAATGCATCCGAGAAGGAATAATACCGACAAAGTACTATGAGAAAACTACTGAACGTCTTAGTGGCGCAAATGGTGATAGACTCAAAGTACAATATAAATTACCATACGCAAAAATTTGTAATCAAGGTTATTGTTTTAAAAACCAATTTATTTTAGTAAAAAATCTATCACAAGAAGTGATATTAGGAACTCCTTTCATTACTCAAATTTATCCATTCAAAGCAACCGAAATAGGTTTAGTAACTAAAGTAGTAGGAACTAAATTATCTTTTGACTTTCTATCCCCAATGAAAACAAAAGAAATACTAAATCTCCAACATAACACAATACCTAAAACGATAAACCTAATAAAAGGAAAATAAAATCATATTCAACACTTACAAGAAGAAATAACGTATAAAAAAATAGAGGAACAACTTAAAACACAATATGTAATAGATAAAATAAAATCTATTGAAAAAGATTTACTCAATCATGTATGTTCGGATCCACCCAATGCATTTTGAGAAAGAAAACAACATATTGTCGAACTCCCATATATAAAGAAATTTAGTGAAAAAAATATACCCACTGAAACACGACCTATCTAAATGAATAAAGAATTACTAGAAACTTGTAAACAAGAAATAAATGATTTGTTAAAAAAGAAATTAGTAAGGCCGTCCAAATCCCCTTGGAGCTGTTCAGCCTTTTATGTAAATAATCAAGCAGAGAAGGAACGTGGAGTCCCAAGATTAGTAATTAATTATAAACCACTAAACGATGTATTACAATGAATTAGATATCCAATACCCAATAAAAGAGATTTACTAAAAAGACTCTACAATACAAAAATATATTCAAAATTTGATATGAAAAGTGGATTCTGGCAAATCCAAATTAAAGAACAAGATAAATACAAAACAGCATTCATGGTACCATTCGGGCATTACGAATGGAATGTAATGTCTTTTGGGCTTAAAAACGCACCCTCAGAATTTCAAAACATAATGAATGATATATTCAATAACTATACAAAAGTTACAATTGTATACATCAATGATGTACTCATCTATTCAACTTCGATAGATCAACACATTAGTCACATAAATACATTTCTAAACATAGTCAAAAAACATGGCTTAGTTATATCAGCTAAAAAGATGTCTTTATTTCAAACAAAAATAAGATTTTTATGACATAACATATATCAAGGAACAATAACACCTATATCAAGATCAATTGAGTTTGCTCTCAAATTTCCCGATGAGATAAGGGATAAAACCCAATTACAAAGATTCTTAGGATGTCTGAACACAGTTTCTAACTTCCTCCCAATCTTCGAAAAACTATTCAACCACTATATCAAAGGTTTCAGAAAAACCCAAAGCCTTGGACTAATCAACATACTCAATTAGTTAAACAGATTAAACAAAACGTTAAAACCTTACCATGCCTAACCATTCCAAACCCTGAAGCAAATATGATAGTTGAAACAGATGCTTCAGAATTAGGTTATGGAGGAATCTTAAAACAACAAATGGGATCTACTCAAGAATCTATAGTTAGGTTTCATTCTGGAATCTGGCTAGGACCACAAAAAAAATTATTCAACTGTCAAAAAAGAAGTCTTATCAATAGTTAAATGCATATCTAAATTTCAAGATGATTTAATCAACAAAAAATTCTTATTACGAGTAGACTGTAAATCGGCAAAAGAAATTTTGAAAAAGATGTTAAAAATCTTGTTTCAAAACAAATATTTGCCAGATGGCAAGCCATATTATCTGCATTTGATTTTGATATTCAATATATTAAAGGAGAAAATATTTTTTTACCAGACTTTCTAACCAGAGAATATTTGCAGGACAAAAATACGGATAATCAACAACTTATTCAAGATGAGTAACAATCAGAAGAAGAAGCAACCAATGACACCATTGGATTATGTCAAGAACCTACCTCATATACATGAAAAAACCTTTAACTCATCAAAATACCTATTCGGCTCTGGCTGATTTCCCACCTTTATCCCACGCAAAAGCAGTAGATGAAACCCCTGCTTCATCCAATCAAACACCTATTGAAAAACCCCAAGAACCTACACAAAAATCTACCTACTACGTTAAACCCCAAAAACACCATCTTCAAACAACCCAATATTTTCAACCCATTAAACTAAAAGAGCTTCAAGCCTTTACCAACAGAGTCTTCCACGAAGACAGTCTTTATCCAAATGATAACCCTGTCAAAAATCGTACCTTTTATGAGTATATTCTAGTATACTCTAAATCTGCTAAAATTACTCATTATCCAGACAAGACTAACCCTAACAAAATAGCCTATTCAACTTCCAAGATACTCCGTATTCAATCTTTCCAAGATTTAGGCTTTCTTAGCCTACATACAACAAAAAGCTTTTTAAAACCAGGATACCATATTCAAGGATACTCTTATATGGAGTATCAAAATGCTTTCCAAAGAGCATTATACCTTTGACTCTTTGACCACTCTTGGTTCATCTTTTTTGACCATAATTGTCCAAAGACATGTCTATGATGGTTCTACGAATGGTGGTATTGGTTCGGACCCGCCGACAAAATCTACCAAAAACCTACTCAAATCATGTTTTCCCTTTTATCAAAAATACTTACCCAAACACTACAATGGCATTCAATCAAGAATTGCCTTTCATATTGACATGGGTATTCCATGTTTTGTTCCTGGAATTTTAACCTCATCTGTTATATGGGATATGTTCCCGACATGCCCCTCTGCCTTATGAAGGAATACCATATTAAATAGTGGGACAAGTATAATCTTGACCGCTGTTCCTTAACCAATATTTCCAACTACTTCAACATTATACACAAAACCGAAACCCAAGTTAAAACTGTTTCCAAACAAGTCCCCCTTCTTACTCCAAGCCAACTAGCCTCCTTAAGCCAATTAATTCGACAATTTGGCCAACACCCAAGCCCACCTACCCAACAACAACGTCCAACACCAACAAAATCTCAACCTCGCCAACCAAGCCCAGCCAACTCTTCTGGATCTTCCGGTTCTCAGAAGAATAACAAAAAAACCAAAATTCAAGAAGCATTACTCAACCTGGCTCGGGATTTAGGATCCTTAGATGATGACAAGGATGAAACCATGCCAGATCCTAATCAAGAACATCAAGACCATCCCGATCCATACGGTGGATCCCTTGCTCAGGATCCCACTGACGACCAACCAGATCTGTATATACTAGAATAAAAAAAAAAAACAGGTTTCTCGCTTCACCGAAAAGGGAGATGTTCCAGGCAGCAAGTCCTTGCGAAGGCCGTAAGTCCTTTGGCAAATCTCCTTTGTGAACCGAATAAACCAAAAAAAAAAAAAATGCAATTATAAGTAGTATAGTTTTCCAATTTAATTTTAAGCTTAAATAATGTATATTCTAGTAGACTCTGTATATTATCTTACAATTGTTGTATACTTTAATATACTAGTAAAACTTTATATTATGTATAAAATAAAATACAGAGTATATCTATAAATGATGTACTCTCATAAATACGAAGACCTTCTAGAAACAATGACGTAAGCATTGACGTCATCAACCACCAGGAGTGTCGGCACCATAAGAAGACGACACGTAGCAACCAGAAGTGTCGGCACCATAAGAGGACACAGCGTAGCACACGCACCAAAGTCTCCTTCCTACTATAAATGCCCATCCTTGGCATCAGGAGGAGGAAACAAGCATTCTCCGCACAACTCTCTCGCTCTAAAAACCTCTCTCTAAAAAACTCTCAAATCGTTTTATTGCAATCCTGTCAAGTTTTTAAATTTTAAATATCAAAACTTTGTAATTTTACAAGTATCAATAAAATTTTAAATCTTTATAAACAAAGCAAAGTTACTGTAGCAAGTTACAGTAGAAAGTGAAACTGGTATCAGAGCTCAACAAAACTAATAATTTCGAAACAATTCTGATTCATGGCAAATTAAACACCAACGTTCAACCTAAACACTTCCATATCAATATTTCATCATTACATCCAACCTAATCCGTTATAAAATCAAATCTCCAACAAATTTTCATCGCAAATCCCCAAAATTCCAAAACAAATGCTCAATAACGTAATTCAATCCCATGAGTTATCAAATTCACTTTAAAACAACCTAATTAGGCCAAATTCAACATGACAATCGAGTGAAAAGAGAACAAATTCGAAAAACAAACCTTAAGGCTTAAACTAAAAAGAGAGAATTTTGAACACATACCTTTGAGATTGATAAAACAAGTGATATATTCTCAAAGAGGATGAAAATTCGAGTGGAATGGACTAAAAAATCGCTCAAATCTGTGAAGAATTGAGGATATTAGGGTTTATGAAGAATGTGAATAATTTTTGAATTTGGAAAAATGAAGAAGAAACAATCGGGTTTTATAAAAGATCACTTACCTCATTAAGTCCGCGGGGGTGGCGATCCACACCCACATGTAGTGTCGATCGATACCACCTTTTCCTCGCCACTCCTTTTTTTTTTAATCTAAAATTAATAATTCCTGAAACACTTAAACTAAAACTATAATTAGTAAACAAATGACAAAGTCAAGCTAATGACTCAAAACGAGCGATGAGTGGGAGGTAGCCCACTGGGACAATGATTCCTGCAGGAATCTCGGCTTTCGCCCAATAATGTTTCACCCTTTGTCCATTCAAGGTGAACTCATTGCTTTCTGAATTAATCAGGACAAATGCTCCATGGGGTCTAACCACCTTGATTGTAAATGGACCAGACCAACAAGAACGTAATTTTCTAGGAAAAAGTTGTAAACAAGAGTTATACAGAAGTACCTGGTCATTTGATTCGAATTTCCTGGAGGTGATCTTCTTACCATGATATGCCTTAGTCCGCTCTTTGTATAACTTGGAGTTTTCGTAAGCGTTATGTCTTATCTCTTCCAGTTTATTTAGCTGTATCAGACGTTTTTCGGTAGCTGGCTTAAAGTCAAAATTCATCAGTTTGACTGCCCATGCTGCCTTGTGCTCAAGCTCTACTGGAAGATGACATGCTTTCCCATAAAGCAAATGAAATGGCGTAGGTCTTAGATGTGTCTTAAAGGCAGTCTTGTAGGCCCAAACTGCGTTATCCAACATAGCAGACCAATCTCTTCTAGTAACTCCCACTATCTTCTCAAGAATCACCTTGATTTGTCAGTTCTAAACCTCTACTTATCCGATTGTCTGAGGATGATAAGGATAAGCCACACGATGCTAAACACCGTACTTATTTAGAAGATTATGAGATCGATGTAAATACTTAGGGATCGAATCCACAGGAAATGAAATCACACAATAAACTCCAAATTCAAATTAAGCTAAGTGAAATACGATTAATGAAAAACAACTAAAATAAAGCGAGCAGGCGATGGTTATGGTTCTTTAAATTCAATGAGACGAAGCGTTAGGCATCGGGTAATTCGCAGGCATGATTCAAAATTGAAGCACTAAACTATTATCAGGATATTTGTTAAGAATGGTTCTGGAACATGGAAAGTAATTGTAAAACTAATACAGTTTGTGAATAGTCTCTTTGCTCACCAATGATATTATTACTGTAGGGGTCGGATTCCTCCCTTAGGAGATTAATGTAACGACAAGAACGATTCTGCAAAAGTCTAGAAGAATCCTAAACAGACTTACAAATGCCCAATTTGTAATTAGGCTCATAATAGAATTAGATCCTTATTTAAAATGGGTTTAATGATGTTATGGACCTAAAGCCATTTTATTTGTTTAATGGGCCATGCCAACACTAGTACTTAAACCTAGATTAGAAAAGCTATAAATAGCTCATTGTTATTCACCTAGAAGGGGCATCAGAACTTTCTCAGAGAAGAAGATTAATAAAAGCTTTCTTAACAGCAAACACAAGTCTCAACAACTTTCTGCATAGTGATTATACTAGGAAGTCTCGCATTTCCTCGGCAACACTTACAAATTCAATTGTGTGAGTTACTACTCCTACAACCTGGCGCCGACTAAGGGGACACGTGAGACATTCTTACTCAAGAAAATTACCCTGTAAGCGAAGATGCCTGGAGACGACAGTCAACAACTCAGCGCCGAGCAGCAACGCATCAATGAGGAACAACGTGTCGCCAAGCAGCAACACGTCGCAAAACAAAAACGCATCGGCAATCAGCAGCATCGCAACAACAGCAACGACGGATCTGGAGGCGACAACACTGGAACTGGGAACACAACACGCAACACAATGATAATTTCGACACTTCTGCGGCAACAGTCACAGTTGTAACCCATCAGTTCCTAACTGGCATGAAAATGATGCTAGAGAAGCTGCTTCAGAAGACAGAGGAGCAGGAGAAGATCAACCAGGAACTGCAAGTCCTCGCGACGATGGATCAAATTCGCAATAGAATAGCAGGTGTATTCAGATGACCTACAACAAAGATAATTCCGACGTATCTAGATTTCACAGCTCAAGTCAAAGCACCAAAGGGCAAGGTCTACCTCCTCCTACACCAACTCCTCAGGATGAGCAAGGCGCTACTACTCAAGCTATAATTGAGTAACCAAACGCCATCGCAACTACAAAGAATAACTCGGTAAATCTGAGAGCTGCACATAATCCAGAGAACGTCGTCACTAGAAGAGCAACGACCAACACTGAGCGAAGCAACGCTACAGCGGAGCGCGAGCAAGACATCGATGACAAAGAAGATGACTTGACTTGGTCAGAGCAATCCGTGTTCGAAGAGGAATAACATGCAGCTTTTTGGCTCAAAAGGCTGAGTTGGCTGAGATGCGACGCATTATAAAGCGAGCGGCTACTGACATAAAAGACGTTCAATCCGAGCTACACAAAGCAATCAACAAGGCACTTGAGCTCAACTAGGTACTCGCAGAGGTCCAGAACACCCCCTTCACGAATCATATCATGCAAGTCAGAGTCTCTGATCCAGAAAAAATCAAAGTAACGATTTAGGAAGGAAAAACCAATCGCTCAGGAACTTTTGACTGCATTTACCATCGCACTGGGACGAGCTTAGTTTAAGGAAGGCAAAGAAGATGCTAGACGCTTGAATGCATTTACCATGCAGCTTTACTGGCTCAGAAGGCTGAGTTGGCTGAGATGCGACGCAGTATAGAGCGAGCGGCTGCTGACATAAGAGACGTTCGGTCCGAGGTACACAAAGCAGTCAGTAAGGCACTTGAGCTCAACTGGGTACTCGCAGAGGTCCATAACACCCCTTTCGCGAATCATATCAGGCAAGTCAGAGTCTCCGATCCAGGAAGAATCAAAGTAACGATTTAGGAAGGAAAAACCAATCGCTCAGGAATACTTGACTGCATTTACCATCGCACTGGGATGAGCTAACTTTAAGGAAGGCAAAGAAGATGTTGGACGCTGTCTCTTTTTTGTTGATCTTCTTAAAGGACCAACTCTTCAATGGTTTTCCAAGCTAGAAAGGAATTCCATCGACAACTTCAAGCAGTTTCTGCAGCGTTCTTGAAGCACTACACCATCTTCATAAAGCTTGAGACATCTGACGTGGATCTCTCGACTCTACAGCAAAGTCAGAACAAGACGCTAAGAAGCTTCATCGAACGTTTCAAGACAGTGATATCCAAAGTCGAGGACGTGAACAATAAAAACACACTCTGGGCGATGAAGAAGTCATTATGGTACAACTTTGAGTTTTGCAAAGAGATGATCTTGAACAAACCCGCAATGATTCAAGATGATCTGCATCGAGCCCCGACTTTGTGACAATCGAGGATAAAAGAAACATTTTCGCCCAAGCTCTAGGAAAAACAAAGTTCACTCCTCACCCTCCACCTACTCAGAATCAGCCGCAAGGTAAAAGGAGTAACCAAAGATCCAAGGGCGGTCACAATTACCTAGTGGAACCCCAAGGTTACAGTAGAGGACGAGGTAGAGGTCACAGCCGCGGTCGAGGTCGCGGTGGCTGGTCAAACACATGGACAAGAGATGAAAACAACTACAACGAAGAAGCATACTGCGAGTACCAAAAATCCGTCGGGCACTCAACAGCAAAGTGTCGTACCTTTGGCTTGAAACTTGCTGTCGCGCTAGCCGTTGGAAAGCTTAAGGGTAACATTGACATTAAGGATTTTAAGACAAACACCAATGAGCAGCAGCATGTGCAAGGCAAACAACATGTACAAGATGAACAACCTGCACTCAGAAGGAAAACCAACGAGCCAACAATATGCGGACCTCCTCATGATATACTTATGATAATGAGAGGATCACATTATTGCTCAGATACAGTGGCTTCCATCAAAGCATACCAACAGAGAGCCGAAGTCAGCAAAAATCTGGCACAAAAGTCCAAGCTACCCAACGACATAATTTCCTTTGAAGAAGAAGAGACAACTGTCATTGATTGACCTCACAACAACCCTTTGGTGGTCATGCTCATCGTCAATGACTTTAACGTATTATGTATCCTTATTGATACAGGGAGCTCTTTAGACGTTGTCTTCCGCAAAACGCTCGAGAAAATGAACGTGGACCTCAACAACCTCGAAGGACTATGACAGTGGAAACTATCCAGCTTACCGTCCAAGCTGGCAGTGTGACCATAATCGTGAAATTCGCAGTAGCAAATCATTGAGCTATCTACTTACCACGGTTCGCGATGTGCCATCTACTTACCACCTCTGCCACAAATTTCGAACCCCAAGTGGTGTGAAGACAATTCGGGGAGACCAAAAGGAATTTCGCACTCGCTTTTAGGAATCCCATTCCGGAACTTAATAAAAAGAAGAACAAGAAGTTAAAGCTGAACCAGCAACACAAGGACGAGCTATCAAACAATCACTAAGGTAGCGCCACATGAACTACAAGGTGGCTTGATCCCTGCGAAGGGTACATAAGGAGCTCATTTCAAGATGGGTTCAGCTGCCCCCTCTCTAAAAGGGGGGGGGGGGGGAAGTGGGGTACGAATACTCCCACCTCTCTTACTTGACTTCCTCGCTGAAATCAAGCAAATCAAACTTTTCAGAAAAAGTTTCGCTTGTAATATCTAAGATTTTACAGAAGCAGACTTCCTTGAAGAAAAATTACATTTACATCCTCCGTGGATAAATCTGAGTCTTACTATAATAGACATTCAACCTCGCTGCTCGCCACAAGCTTCAGATATGATTATTACATTCTTAGCAAGATTAAACACAATACTATACAAATGTATAATGTTCATTACATGGGTGTGTGCGTTAGAGGAATACGTATGTGTAAGCCCAAATGTTCATTTCAAAACCCAACCGACAAAACGTTTGTTGCATTGCTTAAAGTGGTCATTATAGGAGCGGACGTGTTCTCGGGACTATGTCTGTAAACCTAAATACTCACTCTAAACCCAACTCACTGAATCGTTAGTCATAACGCGATAACATGTTCATTACAGGAGGATGTGTGTTAGAGGAAAACGCATCGGTGAACCCAAATGTTCATGTCAAAACCCAACTAACATAACGTTGGTAACTTCTCTAGACAATAATCAATGATAGAGCACACATGTGTGTTAGAGGAAAACGCATCTGTAAACCAAAGTGTTTATTAAAAAATCCAACTATCTGAAATGTTGGTCTTAACCCAAAGAATCACATTCGCTGCTAGAGCAGAATTTTTGATGACAACGCCTTTGTAAATCAAGGTGGTCGCAAAGAAAGGAGTTTATTTCCATAACAGACAAGTTCAACATAACGGAAACTGCGTAGAACATCATAGTTCCTTTAACAAGGTTCATAACAACGCAAAACAAATCTTCAGAAAGATGAGAAGACTCATCCGAGCAACAAGTGTAAGCAAAAGGGTAAACACCACGCAAGCTGAATAAAGCCAAAAACAAAAATGACACTAAGGCATTTTCTCCTCAAGCACCGTCAATAGCCTCCACAACTTGTTTGGCTACAACCTCGATAACAGAATTTGAAGAATCCCTATCATTGGATGAACTGGGCGAACTCGATTCTGAATCAATCTCCTCGCAAGTAGAAGCATTCGCATCTTGAAGTTTGGCCAAGACGTCCAAACGAGCAGACAAATCAGAAACATATGGCTTCAAACGTTTCTTCTCGAACTTAGTTATGACACCTTAAAAGTAGTAACTCGATCCTCCGCAGCATGCTTTAGCTTCTTGAACTCAACACAAACTCTTTAAATATTACTAAGTAGACGAGTCTGTGAATGAAAAGCAACCTCGTAATCATTGGCCAGCATGTTGAGTGAGGAAAGGAACTGCCAGAAAAAGAAACAAGTTGTCTAGCACGAAACAAAAGAAAAATGCTGCAAAATTTTTCAAAAAATTCGGACTGTCCAACAGTGAAGGGCCATGCTAGAATAAGTATCTTTCCTCGTCGTTTCTCTCCAAGAAGGGAACTTAGTTTCTGGAAAGACAATCCTCGATAAGTGAGACGCCGTTGTGGCGCTAGCGTTTTCCTTGCTATTTCCTAGAGAACATTCGCGACCAGATTCCACAGCATCATCTATGTTCCCAACATCTTCGCGACACTTCGACGACAATTTAGGATAGCAATCGGTGGTGACATCCTCGCTCAAACTCATGACGAAGCAGCTTAGGCGCAGGAGTAACAGTAGTACCAACTCTAGGGATTGACAATGACGATCTCCATGCTTAATCGGCTTTGCCCAGCAATGACGATGATCTCTATGTTTAATCGGCTGCGTACAGAAAACAAAATCAGATCTCTGGATCTTCGTTGTTTTCAATATCTTCAATTCGGTGTCAATGTCGACAGAGATCAAAATCAGATCTCCAGATCTTCGCCGTCTTCAACATCTTCAAATTCGACGTCATTGTCGACAAAGATCGAAATCGGATCTCTGGACCTTCGCCGTCTTCAACATCTTCAATTCGGTGTCAATGTCGACCGAGATCGAAATTGGATCTCTGGATCTTCGTCGTCTCCAATATCTTCGATTAGGTGTCAATATCGACATATATCAAAATCAGATCTCTGTATCTTTGCCGTCTTCAACATCGTCAATTCTGCATCATTGTCAACATAGATCAAAATCGGATCTCTGGATATTTGTCGTCTTCAACATCTTCAATTCGCTGTCAATGTCGACAAAGATCAAAATCGGATCTCTAGACTTTTGAGGCTCGAATCTGTAAAATCAAAATCAAAATACGTCAGTTTATTCTAAATCGAGTTAAAATTATAAAATCGAAACCAGGAACAATTGCGTTCACTTGTCGACTTCTGTTGACCAGAAGAGTTTTGTTGACCATTTAACTTGTTGACCGTTGCTAACTTGTTGACTTTTGTTGACTAAACCAGAATGTTGATCGAACTAGGATGTTAACCAAACCAGAATGATAACCAAACATGAATGTTGACCAAACCGATGTTGACTTCCGTTGACCAGTTGACCAAGTCTGATCCGTGTTGACCGACGTTGACCGAGCATTACCATCGAAAAACAACCGGAATCAAAGCTTTAACTCACTGAAATCAAAGATTTTGGCTCGCCAGAATCGTTGCTGGAGACGAAGATTTGCGTTATGGTCGAGGTCCGTGAAGCTACTCTCCGATGCCGGAATCTGGGCCAGATCCGTGAAGCTTCTCTCCGACAGCAGCAGATCTCGACGAGGCTCCTATAGCAGCATCGAGGCTCCAGATCAAAGCTTCGGAGGCTCATGCGGTGACGACAAAGCTTCTGCGGTGGCGACGAGCTCTCAAGGCGACGATCTCGTCGGATCCGAGCTCCATCTCTGACGATGACTTTAAAGGAAGTAGCAGCGACGGCGACGGTGCGGCGGAGGAGGCGCGATCAGAGCATCAGTGGCGGATCCACGAATCTCTGGCGACGCAAGTTGGAGGTGGAGAAGAAGAAGAAGAAGTCAGAAAAAGACAAAAAAAAATCGAATCCGGTACAGAACAATTTTTTTTTTTTTTTTACTTTTTTCCTACTAGAGGAAAATATTACTTGGTAAAAAAAATACACTTGGATAGAGGTGTATTTATACATAGAGGACTTCCTAAAATCCCTAGGTTTTAGAGAAAAATTCCAGAAACTCTCCAATGGGCCTTAAAATTCAATAAAGCAAAGCCCAATAGTCTATTAGTACATCAAGCTTTTTTTTAAACAACTGAAGCAAGTTCAGGAAAACACGATTGCATCATGGTCCATCACATCAATCTCAAACTTCAATAGTTTATACCTTGGCATCATCTAACTCAATACTACCAAGCTGGGGGGCTAACTGTAGGGGTCGGATTCAACCCCTAAGAGATTGATGTCACGACAAGAACGATTCTGCAAAAGTCTAAAAGAAATCCTAAACAAACTGACAAAGATCCATATTTGTAATTAGGCCATAATAGAATTAGATCCATATTTAAAATGAGTTTAATGATGTTATGGGTCTAAACCCATTTTATTTGTTTAATGGGCCAAGCCCAATTCTAGTACTTAAACCTATATTAGAAAAACTATGAATAGCTCATTGTATTCATCCAGAAGGGGGATTAGAATTTTTTTAGAGAAGAGGATTAATAAAAGCTTTCTTAATAGCAAACGCAAATCTCAACATCTTTCTGCATAGTGATTAACTCAGAAGTCTCGCATTTCGTCGACAACCCTTACACATTCAATTGTGTGAGTTACGACTCCTACAATTCCAGCTAACTAATAATGCTTTCGCATCTATCAATCAACCTAAGATATCTAAATTCTGGGTGATCAATCATAAATCAGAATTAAAACTATCAAGGTGAAGAACACAAATTGATTGATCCCAATAGTAATCCAATTCTTAACAAATTATCATCAGCCTTTGAAAAACCCTAAACCTAACTAGTAGATTACTCAGACATAGATAATGAAAACATCATAATAACTGAATAATACTGCATTAAAGAGATAAGAGTAAGGGATACAAAAGGGTTCGAAGAATTCTCTAAAAAGAGTCTTAACTTGTTTCCCTAAAAGCTTTTAATCAAATATCTCTCTAGGTCTCAATAAAATAAAGCAAGCCTAAACAATGACTTAGTAAAATATTTATAAGGTTCTAAAAACGACTTGGAAAATAATTGTAAATTCTGGAACTTCTCGGCAAAATTGAAAATCTTCAAAACTTGTTATTTTTGCTCGTCACGATCGGGTGTCGATCGACACCAAGTCTGATTTTCCAATCCGACTTGAAATCTTCAATGCTCATTCCTCATTGCTCTAAAATGCTCCAAAATCACAAGTTATACTCCAAATGCTTAAAATCCTGCAAAGATTAAAATGTACGAAAATCACTGAAAAACACTATGAACGGACTTATCTCATGGTTGAAAACCAGTAAAAACCATGATATATTATTAAGCTAGAATGTTTAAATTTGCTGTGCTTTAACGTCTACGATGGATTTTTTTTTTTTTGTCAAAGCTAGAGAGTGATGATCTTTTTTGAGGTTAAAGATTATGACGCGGTTCTACTTGTAGTAATGTTTTGACTATTATGTTGGATATCGTTTGCAATACTCATCTAAACACTAGTAAAATTAAATTCAAATAAATGCATATCTCCTAACCATAAAAGAAAATGAATATTGGACAGCTTCACGATCCAGCACACACGTTACACACCTGTGAGGCAATAATCATAAATACGGCCCATATGTCATCCTGACATAGCCCACTGTTTCTTCAATTGCCCATATTACCCTTTTAGCTTTTACTATCGTGAATAGTCTTTTTCTATAAGATAATCAGATGTACGGTTCAGTTTCGGTTCGGTATCAATCGGTTCCGGGTATATCGAATATAGATGTTTTATATCTATATAGGTATAGATTGAGATTCGGTTCGGTATCGATTCGGTACCAATCGGTTCCGGATCGGTCTCGGTTATACCCGTAATGTCACCAAACACAATATTTAAGTTCATAACTTCATAATGTAGAAAACTAGAGATAAAATCTCATAAACAGTAGATAATGAAACAAGTTCACACAAAACACAAAAGCAATACAAGATAATTTTGAAACAAAGAAACAAAAAACCAAAGTAACAAAGTTTTGAAACAAAGAGACAAAGAACACAAAGAATCAACGTAGCAAAGTTACGAAAACAAAGAAACAAAGTATCAAACTTAAAAGTTAAAATCCAAAGCATTACGGAAACAATTTACAAGACAAAGTGATATAAAATGAACAAAAGTAAAGAGTTTGAACCTATTCAAAGTGATAGACTTCATAAGTTCCAATTCAAACATTCAAAATACGAAAACAATGAAACAAATTGTGAAATACCAAAGTTTTAAAATAGTGACGGACGTTGTAATCAAAAAAGTCTTAAATTAGTATTTTCGGTTTCAGTTCCGAGTATTTTTTTTATCCAAACCATCCTAAATTATCTAAAAAATAGTATTTGTTTTTAATAATAAAATAAAACAATACACTTATATTAACTATTTTTATCCAAACTATCTACCAATAGATAACAATATTTGAGCTAACTGAATTAATTGTAAATATAACAAAGAAAAATTGTAAAATATACCCAAACTATGTATACATATCTATAGATTAATTTATGTTTCGGGTATTTCGGATATCCATTCGGTTTTCGGTTCGGTATCGGTTCTTTTGGTTCTAGACATATAGAATCCATCGGATATTCTTAAAAGTTGGATTTGGATTCGGTTTCGGTTTGGATAATTTCGGGTCGGTTTCGGTTCGGTTCTTCGGTTCCGGTTATTTTTGCCCAGCCCTAAGATTATGGTTGTATAAAGTATACACAAATTTGTGCATGTTAATTAAGTGAGAGCTTCAAAAACTATGTCACTATATCGTGTATGAGTATCCATTAGTGGTAACTAGGGTAAACAGATAAACAAATCTTTAAATCGTTGTACTACGATAGAAAACAGTAAAAACAACTATTCTGAGACAATGAAATCTAGAAATGAAATATGACAAGATTTGTCTATTCCTAAATTTTGTTTATTACCGTGTTTTGTTTATTGATTTCACTACTGATAAATTCTTAGAAAGTGTTATGGGAAATATTTACAAATTTTTAGAAATTAGGTTTTACTTCGGATTTGATCCTTTATATTTTTAACATCAAAATCCTTCCAAATCTAATAAAATCCACTTTGAAATCAAATCCATATATAAATCCTAAATAACAAGAGATTTTAATTAGTATTTAAAAATGATAGAACCAATAACACTAGAATTTAAAACATTAGAATTTAACATGGATTTTAAAATTATAGAACCAATAACAATAAAATTTGCTTGGATTTCAAAATATTTAAAGATTCATAAACCATTAACTCTCGCTTAATCCCAAGATTCGAATTTGCAGTCCACGGTAAGCTTGATTAAAAATGATTAGTGAGATTAATAGGGAAAAAAGGGGAAGAGATCTTTGTTCTTTGTTATTTGTCTTCACCTGCAGTAAATTCTTACGATAAACAATTGCTCTTTAGAACGAATCAAAAAGAGTTACAAAGTGGCAATTCTGTAAATTAGTAGTTCCCATAAGGGCAGTTTCCTTAAAAATGCATAAAAGTCATAAACAAACTTTTCGGCAAAATCAAAACACATTTAAATATGCACACCATCGCACACACCGATTTGCTCTGTCTTCGAAAAGTAATCTAAAAAAAAACAAAAACACAAACTGTCATCGAAATTAAAAAAAAAGTCTCAAATCCGATAAATTTCAAGTCTTTCAACGAATTTAATCTCCTGGGTTTCGTCATTTCTTCATTTGATCACCGGAGAAGAGAGATAAAGAGTTATGGAGACGCCGAGGTCTGTCGGCGAAGCGTCGACGACTAATTTCGTGACGGCACGACCGTCGGAGACGGCGACTGACGCGGTGAAGATGAGAGGTTGCGGCGGTTTAGGTAAGCTTTCGTGGGTCGGTGTAGACAGAGAAGAGCTTCGTAAGAGATTAGTGATGCCTGAGTATCTTCGCTTAGCAATGAGAGATTGCATCAAGCGGAAAGATTCAACAATAATTCCTGACCATTTGTTACTACCTGGAGATATGGCTCCACATGCACCGATGGTTGTTTTCATTAACCCCAAAAGTGGAGGTCGTCATGGTCCTGTTCTTAAAGAGAGGCTTCAACAGTTGATGTCCGAAGAACAGGTTCTGTTTTTTGTGAGATTTTTATTTCATGGTTCTTTAAATCTAGATTTGTGTGTTACTGTCATTTTTTTTTGCACTTCACTTGGTTTGGGTTTAAGGGAATAATTGGATCTGAGAGCTATGATATTCTTATTGGTCTGAAATATGATTAAATCTTAGGGAAAGTTAAAAACTTTTATGTACCCTTGTTTAAAAAAAATGAAAGTTATAAACTTTTCTGGCTTAAGATTCAGATTCTTGTTGTTGGATTTGGGTAGCTTATGTGAAAAGTTTATTGGTAGTGAAAGTTGAAACTTTTGTTGGTTTGAAAAGGGGAAAGTTTAATATCTTGGACCGACAAGAGTGTTAGGTATGCAAATTTATGTTGCTATTTTGAAGGGTGACATAATTTTGAAAATTTTTTGCCTTTTTTGATATTTGTTCTTGGCTTATGAGCTCATGTAAATTCTACAATTACAGGTATTTGATCTCACAGAGGTGAAACCACACGAATTTGTACGGTACGGTTTGGCGTGTTTGGAGACCTTTGCAGCGAAAGGAGATGAATGTGCAAGAGAATGCAGAGAAAGGATACGGATTATGGTGGCAGGTGGTGATGGTACAGTTGGTTGGGTTCTTGGATGTCTCGGTGAGCTTCACAAAGACGGTAAAACACATATTCCTCCCGTCGGAGTTATCCCACTCGGTACTGGAAATGACCTCTCCAGGAGTTTTAGTTGGGTGAGTTAAATAACGATTCTCCTATGACGCTTTCTTTTATAAACTGTTCTCACTCTCTTTCTTTCTCTAGGGTGGTTCATTCCCTATTGCTTGGAGATCTGCTATGAAAAGAACGTTACATCGAGCAACTATGGGTTCTGTTGCTCGATTAGATAGTTGGAAGATTGTAGTGTCGATGCCATCTGGAGAAGTCGTTGATCCTCCTTATTCTTTGAAGCCTACTGAGGAAACTGCACTTGATCAGGCTTTGGATGCTCAAGGAAATGTACCTCTTAAAGCAAAATCATATGAAGGAGTGTTCTATAACTACTTTAGCATAGGTTTGGATTAACTTAACTAACTTTCTATTTTTATATACTTAAAAAAAGTTTCATCAAACTTATACTGTTTAGGTAATTCTTGTCTTTTTCTTGTTTCGTCTAGGTATGGATGCTCAAGTTGCATATGGGTTCCACCATCTCCGCAATGAGAAACCGTATCTAGCTCGAGGCCCTGTTTCAAATAAGGTTGTTACATCTTGAACGTTGAATATTCGCACTAATTAGCTGTTTTTTGGGGGGTTTGTAATGAGATTATGAATCACTCTGTTACGGTTTTGCAGATTATTTATTCGAGTTACAGTTGCACGCAGGGTTGGTTTTGCACGCCTTGTGTTAGCAATCCGAGTTTAAGGTTAGTACTTCCAGTGAAGAGAGCAAAGCTTTTTGTTTTTGTGGATTTAGTCATTTCCTATCTCTTTGTTGTTTTGACATGTTGTGGTAAGATGAATTTGCAGGGGACTAAGAAACATAATGAAAATCCACATTAAAAAGGCAAATTGCGCCGAATGGGAAGAGATCTTGATCCCTAAAAGGTACAAAAGTTCTAATCCCATCATTGTGTTACAAACTTTAAAAGGCGTCATCCACTTACAATCGAACGTGGCATTGGTTTTGTATAGCGTAAGATCGATTGTGGTATTGAATCTTAATAACTATGGTAGTGGAAGGCATCCATGGGGTAATCTCAGACCAAACTATCTCGAAAAGGTAAATGTTTTTATTCAAATACTACGTATTCTTCTCTATTCTACGCTTATGAATTTCGGTTTTTTAAACAGAGAGGATTTGTGGAGGCGCATTGTGATGACGGGCTAATAGAGATATTCGGTTTGAAGCAAGGTTGGCACGCGTCATTTGTAATGGCTCAAATCATCTCGGCTAAACACATTGCTCAGGTACGAAAACACCTGCTGCCTTGTCTCTATAGAAATGGTATAACAACCTCGGTTTGATCTTAAACCGTTTTGTTGTTTTTTCCCAGGCCGCTGCGATTAGATTTGAACTAAGAGGAGGTGATTGGAAAGATGCATTCTTGCAAATGGATGGTGAGCCATGGAAACAACCGATGAAGACTGATTATTCGACGTTTGTGGAGATCAAAAAGGTTCCTTTTCAATCGTTAATGATCAACGGTGAATGAATAAGGAGAAATCTTTACCCGTTTTTCGCATTCTTTATGTATGTCTGATCGATTAATTAGTCAACCTAGCTTATTTATATTTGTTCACCTTATGGCTGTTGCTGTTGTTGTCGTGCTGGTGAAAAAATACACTTGTAATGTAATTTATTGATCAAGTTTCAATATAGATATATATTTTTTTAGTGAATGACCGGAAGACGGATCTCTCATATATTATTAAAAAAGCAAAAGCAATTACACGCACACTTATCTTACTCTAGGTTGTTCATGGACGCCCTCTTGCAATATCGAAACAACAACCAAAGGTGCATAATTAAAAGTATGAAAACCAAAAGCTAAAATAAACGCATAGTTTGCTAACCTATCTGCTAGACGATTAAGTTCTCTATACACTTGAGTAACTCTGACTATCCAGTCCTTCGAGATCAAGCCATGGCACAACCGTACCAAGAAAGATAACGGATGGGAATCCCCGATCCCTGAAAAAAACCAACCACCAACTCCGAATCCACTTCAAGCTATAGATGTGTATTATTTTGTTCCCAGGCGATGCATAATCCATAGTAAACTTCCCACATGTCAGCCATCGGAGCATAGCATCTTTCATAGAGAACCCACCACGCCACTCACCACTAGTATCCTGTATCACACTACAAGCCGTCGCCAAGCTAGGATTCCCATGCGAGGCCCCATATGTATTCAATTTGTACCATCCAACCCTCGGGGGCTGTCTACGCTATCATCCTCTCCACTCGCTCTCCTTTCCCGTCTCTTCCTCCTCTCTCTAGATTGACTGTAGCAACCTACTTTACCAAATCTTTAATAAAATTCAATATATCTTTGCATACTCTATTCTCACCAAACACACCCATATCCCCATTTCCAACCCCACCAAACTGACATTGCAAACGTTATAGTCCAAAGAACTTCTACATTTGAGTTTCTCACATAATTCTTACTCAAAAAAACCAACCAAATAATTCTTACTCAAAAAAATCCCGACGCCGAGCAATGGGCACTAATCGCCGCCATAAACCTTTTATAGTCGGGCAATCGGGAAGAATGTATATAATCGTCTCTACACCTCCATGCAAACTTGAGACACATCCGAATCACTCAAGTGTTTCCTAAACCATTCATGATTTGTCATAATGGCTTGTTGGGTAACCAACCAAAGAAACACACAAACCCGCTTTGGACTTGAACCCACCGCGTTTATAAAACTCCTCCATGTTCTGTTTTGATGATGAATCCCGCGTTAGCAAGTTATAAGGAGAACGAACCGTGAATCTCCCATCCGCAGTTTCTCCCCAAGACAATCGATCTCTAGCCCCGATGACTCTATCTACTACAAATGCCGGAAACTCCAAACATTTATCCTCCGTCACATACGGAGCTATTCGAGCAAGGTCCCATCCTCTGCCATCCCTCCATAATTCACAAACCTTCACTTCTTGAAGATCATGAGGAAGCTGCCCTGTTACTTCATTGACAAGGGGTGTGTCCGAGAACCATATGTCCATCCAAAACCTCACTCTACTACCATCCTCAATTACCCAACCTTGACCATGAGTTATCACATCTCTTAACCTGACACCAACACTCCTCCAAGTAGAGGACCAATTACTTTTCACCAAAACCCACGATTGATCATGTACTCCCCCAACTTTATAATTTCTCCTCACTACTCTTGACCATGAACTCTTCTCATCATTTAACAAACGACATCCTACTTTCGCAATAAGTGCCTTATTCGTTTCACTCAACTTATGAATTCCCAACCCTCCATCTTTCTTCGGTAAACATATCCGATCCCACGCCACAAGAGGTTGTCTTCTCTCTCTATCGTACTCCCCCACAAAATATTATGTGAAACTTTATCAAGTTTATTGAGAGATGTAGCCGACAGCATGATGGTGCTCACTGAGTGAACCAAAATTGAGGATAAAACCACCTTAGTTAAAGTAACTCATCTGGTAAGACTAAGCGTTTGACACTTCCAACCCGCTAGTCTAGACAACTTTCTCTAATACGTCGCCAAAAGTGTCTTTATTTATTCTTTTGTGCAACATTGACATTCCCAAATATTTTTCGAGATCATGAGTCGACTTAATCCCATTTGCCTCACTAATCAAATGTCCCATATCCCGTGAAACATTATGAGAAAACAAAATTTTGGATTTTTCTAAGCTCACCTTTTGGCCAGAGGACATACAAAACCGATCCAAAACACCCCTTATAACCTGAATTTGCGTAACTTAAGCTTCCGCAAATAAAATTAAATCGTCCGGGAAACATATGTCGGAAAGTTTCGGTCCTCCTCTAGATAAAGTAATTGGTTTCCACTTCTTATCCAAGATGGCCGCATCAATAAGATGGCATAGACGCTCCATACATAATACAAATAAGTATGGGGACAAAGGATCACCTTGATGAAGTCATCTCAACGACTTAAACGCTTTCGTTTTCTCTCCATTCCAAAGTAAACTCATAGAAGGACCCGAAACGCATTGCATAATCTACTGAACCCAAATATCCGATAAGCCTGCCACCGTAAGCATCTCTACCAAGAAGTCCCATCGAATACGATCATAGGCTTTCTCTAAATCCAGCTTTAATAACATCCAACCTTTCCTTCCCTTCTTTCGCCGCAGAGAACGAACCGCCTCTTGTACCACTATAACGTTATCCGTGCTTAATCTCCCTGGAATAAAGCTTGATTGGGCATGACTAATAAGTTTCGTCATTACACTCTTCAACCGACCAACCATTGTCTTTGTAATGATTTTAAAGAGCACATTATAGAGACTAATAGGTCTAAACTGTGTAATCTTCTCCAGTTTTGCTACTTTTGGTATAAGAACAACAATAGCGTTTTCTAGCATAATTCTCGTATCAAAGAATTCTAACACAAACGGCTTCACCGACTCACCCACTACATCCCAACCCTTTTGATAGAAGACAAGTTGAAATCCATCGGGCCCGAGAGCTTTAAAACTCTCCATACTACGAATAGAGCTCTCTATCTCCTCCATTAAGAACGGCAAGCTCAACTCTGTCTCATCTTCCTGTGTTAAGTTCACAAAACCCTCCCATGGTAATACATTATTCATTGGAGGCAGATCATGAAGAGAGTAGAGGCGTTCAAAATCCTCCACTACTAGCTTCTCTAGAGTCTGTATTTGAAACCCAGTTTCCTTCATCATTCTTCAACGTCTTGATACGGTTTCTCCGTCACCGAATGACTGTAGATAAGTGGAAAAATTTCCTGTTCCGATCACAATGAACAACCCATATTTCTCTCGATTTCTGAAACCACACCATCCATCTTCTCTTGTTCTAAAACAATTTCCAATTCCTTCAATAGTTTCTCTTCCTGAACAAAGAGTTGATCCGAGGGACTTTGGTCAATCGAATTTTGAAGCTCTGTGATATCTTGCAATAGCTTATCCTTCCTTTTTTGAATATCGCCAAACACTTCTCTGTTCCATCGTCGTAAAATAACCTACAAGTTACCCAAGGCTGCTTGTGTGTTCCGTGACCTATCCATGAATTCTTTAGAAACTCTTTAAACCCATCATGGTTCAGCGAAGCTGCTTTAAATCTTAATGGCCTCCTACTACGATTCTCTTCTACCGTTGGCGAGAGCTGCACGTATAAAGCTGCATGATCAGAATTTACCATGTAATTTAATTAAATAAACTAAAACAATTTTGTAAATAAAACAATCTTGATTTTCTTGTCTTGAAATCTTGTAAATTAAAAAAAAGGAAATTTATATACAAATGACTATTCATTACATGTTTATAATTTACTTATTTGTATAAAAATTACTCCCTCCGTTTCATTTTATAAGATGTTTTGATTTATTTCGCGAGAATTAAGAAAATAATAAAATATAAACAAAATCTCTTTTAATAATTAACTAAAAATATAACTCAACCAATCATATATAAGACTACGGAATTTAGAAGGACAAAAGTATCAAATCACATTAAAATCTGCATAGAAACTAGTAAAACATCTTATAAAATGAAGCAAAAATATTTTTCTTAAAAATCTTATATAATGAAACGGAGGGAGTATAAATCTTTTAAATATTTTATTTTGAATTATTTATATTTGCATTAATGGTAATATGGACAAAAAAGTGGTAAAAGTTAACAAAAATGTATTAATGCATTATCTAATTCATTGGGATCTTTTAGCAAAATTCCCTTTCAAAGCAGAAAATCTAAACCTAGTCCATCTAAATTTTCTAAACTTTTTTTTTACTTTATGGAGATAGTATTGGGTCTAATCGGTACAATTATTTTTTCGGGGAGAAAATGAATAAATAGCAGATTATGGAGGATGAAGAAACAAAATACAGAAAATAATAATTGAAAGGTAATAAGAATCATATTTGCTCTCACGAGGAAGAGAAAAAACTCACTTCTTCTTTTTTGCAATATCGTTTTTAGGGTTTTAAGAGAAATCTAATCTTCTTCACAGTTTCGAGCTTCGCAGCCATGGCGAGCACTAAAGTTCAGAGGATTATGACCCAACCTATTGTAATTTTCTTCATTCCCTTCTCTCTGTGTATCTAATTATCTCTCGATTTCGTTTACTGACACGGTTTCTTTGCTTTTGTATCTCGGTTGGGGATTTTCCAGAATCTGATTTTCAGGTTTCTCCAAAGTGTAAGTTTCATCGATCACTAGTCAATTTGAGATTTATATACTTTGGTTTCTTAATCGTATTATATTCGTTTGCAGAAAGCTCGGATCCAGATTTGGCTTTTTGAGCAGAAAGATTTGAGGATCGAGGGACGCATTACTGTAAGTCTTCTTATATCGTATCAAAAATTATTCTCCTAAGAATCTAAATAGCTCAAAATCGAAGTTTTGTGGATTTGTTCATACATTGCTTGTGTTAACCTGAGAAGAGATTGAATACACCAGTAATGTGATATTTTCTCTTTAAGCTAGACTTTTTAAGTGAAGCTTAACATTTGTTCTAGTTTCTTGATTGGTACACTGATTTAGTTATATACATTGTTTGATATTAGTAATGGACCAAGTAGAAGCAATTTTTCCGATATTATTAAGATTGCGATTGTATTGCCATATTGCTGGAATTTTCACTGATTCAGTTATATTCATTGTTTGATTTCCTTAAGGGACACCAATGAGTAGCAATTAGCTCAATTCTTCGGGGTGGTGAATTATTAAGATTGCGATTCTATTGAACTATTGCTAAAATTTCTATCTCGAGATGGTTCTTTTATGTGAAGCTTAAGATTTATTAATGCCTTGTCTTGGTTCTTTTTATTTTAAATGAAATAATGCGTTGTTTAGTTGACTTTGAAATGTTTCATTAATTTAACTTTGTCATTGTGCAGGGTTTTGATGAGTACATGAATTTGGTACTGGATGAGGCTGAGGAAGTGAGCATTAAGAAGAATACAAGAAAACCACTTGGTGAGTTGTTTGCATAAGACTCTGGTTCACATTTCTTATATTGTTTGTTTCTGTAATGTTTTGGTTCTAACTTGTTGCAAATACTGGATTTTCAGGAAGGATCTTGCTGAAAGGAGACAACATAACTCTGATGATGAACGCGTAAGTAACATCATCCTCTTTTGATCCTTTCTTTTTCCCATCTCTCTCATTGTGGTCCTCCCTGATACAAATTTTACCATCAGATTGCTTTTTTACGTAACTAGAAAATGTAACCCAATCCTTCTATATGTTATTGCAGGGGCAAGTGATGTCTCATCCAACGGCCGCTGTGAGAACTCCCATTCTGGATCTTGTAGATCGTCGTCTTAGTATCTCCGAGCTTTGCTAGATGTCTTGTCGATCTGTTTCTCCTTTGAAATCGACAATTGATTCGGTGTTTTTCTCATTTCCGTGTGATCATTTGTAGTGATAGCTTTGAGGATGAAGGACCCTGTGATCCAATTCTATGGGATGGTTTACATTTCTTGTTTCGGCTTTAGTATTTCTTTTATTGAAAAAAACAATTATCTTCAGAAAAGCCCCAAGAGCCTCATTCATAACTAGACATATAAATTCAAATGCTACAAAATCGTAGTTGTTAACAAAAGTCTATTATATGGTAATTAGATAAGCTAATCTAGGGTCCAAAATCTGCTATCAGAAGGTAATGTATGCATTGTAGTTGCATTTAAATGAATCTTCAGTTGGTTTTAGCCAACTTGCTTGTTTAAGGGAAGGGTTGTTTGGTGGTTTACACGACAGTTAAAACCCGCTTTGCTTTTCCGTTAAGTTACCTATGCAACTCTGATTTCCAAGAGCTCTTGAACACCATGAATGGATGGAGACATAGACAAGGTCAATCTCAAAGTGCCAAATATTTTTTTGCAACAAGAAACGGAGTAATCAAACAATTGCTTGTACTCTAGAGTCTTTCATGCAACAAAGACACTAAACATAAAATCCAAGTTGTATAACACAAATAGGAGCAATTAGAGGGATACATACGTTTAATTAGTTACACACATTACACTGGTTTCTCTAACGGACCAAAACGTCTATGCTTAGTTCTTCTCTCGTTTTTTTTTTTTTTTTTTTAACTTGTTTGTAAAATTAGTTAGTCTTATTAACCAAAAGAAATGGCCCTCACATTAAGAAAATGTCGGAAAACAAACATTTGTGTTGTGTAGTTTTTCCGATCTCAGGTTAAAAAATGACAATGTATACAAAAAGAAAATAGTTAAAACGCAAGAACAACGTCTTTGGCCATGAGTTTTTTTCAGATATACAAAATGGATCAAACTCAATAAGGCCTCCTACCAAGATAATTCCCCGGTGGATCGTAATTGCAAGTCAAGAACACGCCGCCTCCGCGATTGCAGAACACGTGAGCGCAACCAATCCGCTGTGTGCTCCTCCACACAATCTGCGTGTAATGGCCACACATCTCGGCGTTGCACGAGTTAGAGTAATAATTATAGTTCCTTGCTTCGGACAACCATCCATTAGCGGCTTGAACCGGGCTCCATCTATTGCCTGAACCCCAAAAGAGATTCTCACCGTATGGTCCATTCGAATGGATCAACTCGCAGTCACCGCGTCTTTGATTGGCCCACCATTGCGCGTAACGGGCTAGTTTGGCGTCCCAAACTAACGGTCTGAGCCTTAAACGCGATCTTACTGCGTTTTGTGGAGCCATGAATTGTTGTTGGTAGCTTGCTGCATCGACGCAATGAAAACACGTTACAACTAGTATCAGAGCCGCGATTGCAACCGAAACACGAATAAAGTGTTTCGGAGGAGCCATTGCGGTTGAAGCTTGAACAAATTGTGTATGTTTGGATTTATATAAGCTTAGAATCGTGAAGAGAAGAATTTTTGTTTTTATGATTTTTTTATTTAGTAAAATGGGGTTTTTAAAGATGAAAGTGTCAACTCTATGATTAAGTGGTGTACACGTTCGATTATGATACCCACCTTTGAATTTTTTTTGAATTCTTAGATTTTGTGAATAATTAAGAATGTATTATAGTAATTTATATGTGTTTAACGCATTATTTTATGCATAGTAGGTAGATAGGCCACCCCCAAAAAAGTCTTGGAGGCAAGAAAATTTGAAATAAAGAACTATTCGTTAACATGATAATATTTAAATAAAACGATGATTGATTTTTTGATTTGAACTAAGTCAGCCATCAATATCTGGACAGAGTTATGTTTTAGTTTATTATCACCATTTGACATTTTTTATAACTCATAAATCTAAACAGAGGATACAATTTAAACACCAAGAGTAACAAGAGATACATTGCAAGTCGTGAAAAACTATAGAAAAAAAGAGAAAAGAATTAAATCTCTAATGCTCTAAATGAGCAAATATGAGCTTTGTGTATTACTCTCTATAGAGGTTTTGTCAAAGAAGAGCAACCAAAGTCAATTTTTATTTAAGAAGTAGCAAAAGAAAGATGAATGTTGCAGAGTACTACTATCCAGTTTCTGTATATCACATGACACTATGAAAGAGCTTCATTGATGATGGAACGGTGAGACAACTGCTGTTCATAGAGATCACGGAAAATACGGTATTTAGCATCATGATACTTCTTAACCTTTGGGTCTGATGATGGGTGAACCACCTGATATTTATCACAAGCGACGCATTAATGACATGATCAATGTATGAATTGAGTACTCAAGCAAATAAGTGAGATAAGTGTTTACTTGTCCAGCTGCGTTAAGCGCTTTCATAGCATCATGGAGACTAGGATAGCTCTTGCCAGCAACCGCTCCAAGAATTGCTGCTCCTAAAAGAACAGACTCGCTTTCTCGGGGAAGAATAATCGAACAACCTGCCAAATTCGCCAGCCAATAGACCGATTCAATGAGATTACTCCATTTTTGTTGTGTGGCTTTGATTATAGAAATGAGTGGAACAAAGAGTGTGGTTAGTAACTATACCAACGATATCAGCATGTTCTTGAATAAACAACAGGTTCTTTGAAAGGCCGCCACAAGCAAGCAGTGTGTCAATCTAACATCAAAATATAGAGACAATTAGATATGAGACGGGTTTTTTCCTGTCGTAGGTAATGTCTTGTACTGTTTCTACAGAACCATTTGAGAAAGAGGCGAAGAAAACTTACTTTGTGACCATGGGCATTGCAATGCTCTACAATATGGCGTGTACCATATGCGATTCCCTGAATTGAGGCGAAGTACAGAAGAGCCAACTGTTTCTCGGTTGTGTCGAGAGTCATTCCGAATATCACTCCTTTCGAGTTCGGGTCTGCAACGGGAGATCTGTAACACAGCTCTGATCAGTAACTCAAACGGGGAAGATTCCAAGTAGCAGTTTCTATTTTACTCACCTGTTTCCGTGAAAGTCGGGAAGGATATGCATGTCTGAGGTAAGGGAAGCTATAAAAGGAGAACTCGTATCTTCTGCCGCAGACTTCAAAATGTTGTTCAGGAGTTCAAACACAGAAACTTCTGCGGAAGTCAAAACAATATCGTTCAACCAACGCTTTGTCAAATAGAAGGTAAAAAGTGGAAGATTTTAGATTTGGTTTGATACTTTGGGAAGCGGCACGGTTTGCAAGACGAGGAGAAGCAACGTGATTTTCGATTATGTGATCAAGTAAAGCTCCAGTGGCACTTTGTCCTCCTTCTGTAAGCCAGTATTCCGGCACCATAGCTACGATTGTATTTTGAGAAACATGAGTGAGATTTAACATATCAAAGAGAGAGAGGGAGAATAGAGACCGAATGCGTATGTACCTGACCAGAAAGGTCCCCAGACGCCAGGAACAAACAGCTTTTCACGCGAAACAGCCATATGGCAAGTTGATGTGCCACATACCAAAACCATTCGAGAGCATAAGGTTTCCACATCTGACTCTGAAAATGCCAATTCTTAAGAGACTAATATACCACGCTACACTAGACTAGAATGGCAAAAGAATACCTTTCGTCACGGAGTCTGAATCTAATTTACTTTCCATGACCCCCACACCACCGGCATGAGCATCAATGAGTGAAGTCCCCACAGGAGTTCCAGCCAACAGACCCAGTTCCTGAAAATTAAGAAAACAATAGGATTAGAACGAAATTTGTAACGGAATGAAAATAAAATACAGAAATTCCTTAAAAACTACACTTGCCTTAGCAGCTGTTGCGGTTAGACCATTACCGAGTGGGTGTCCTGGAAAAGCTACACTTCGTCCTGATTAGCAATAGAAAATAACAGTGTTACAAAGTATAGGTTTCAAAGTTCCTTGAAGCCAACCAAAAAATAATATTTATACCGATCTTCGTGTGGTGGCCATCGACCAGATCGCCTAAACCAATCTCTTCCCAGAAGTCATCATCCCATCCACACGCTTCCATATCACTAGAAGCTTCCTCACTCATCTGGTGCATATGTGCATGACCAAGATACGTCCATTTACATACTGTGGTGCACAAACTACGAGTATCATCTCCAGTTGCTCTAGGAGGAAACAACAAGAATCATGTGATGCATAGATATATTAACTCAAAAAGGTTCGAAAGAGCGAAGGGCATAGAGAAAACCTATAGGACAACCAATCACTCAAGTCCATCCACTTATACACCATTGACCAAGACTCATGTAGATTTTCCTTCACCCATAGAAGCTGCAAAAGGCAGAGTTTATTTATTATTACCGTCACGCAGAAACAAGCAGAAAGAAATGACATCATGTACGTACTTTTGGTGGCTCCATTTCAGGAGATAGGCCGCCACCACAGTACTGCAGGACAGGAGAATTATACGAGTTGATTCTCTCTGCCTGCTTTACAGCTCTATGGTCCATCCATACAATAATATTTCTTCTTGGATCACCACTCCAAGACACTGTTACAGGAGACCCTTCAGCATCGACCGCCACTGTTAAAGAAAAGAATGTTACATTAAGGTTCTCTTGTTAAGCCAAAAACAAACGTAAACACGAAGATGGTACAAACCGAGAGAACACGTAGCGGCAAAGCCTATTCCTTTCACTTCTACTTCGGAAACATTTGCAAGAGTGCAAGCAGATCTCACAGCTGCACAAACTGCGTGCCAGATATCGGTTGACGATTGCTGTTTCAAGAAAATGTCGGTTAATCGCTAACTAACTTGAGATGGTGGCCTTGTATTGTTTACCTCGACACAGTCCCCATCTTTCCAAATCTGTATTGGGCTAGTAGCAGAGCCTAGAAGCTTTCCATTTTCATCAAACAAACCTGCATCAAGAAATCAAACCCATATTGCCTTACCTTGAATAATTTATACTGAAAATCACAATCAACTTAATACTTCCAGATTCAAGAACATGAAACAAAGAATGCAAAACCAAATCTCTCTAGGAGGGGTTATTTCACGGTCACCTGAGAGATTCCGGTACAGTATAGATCGAATAAAGGATCAAAACAAAGGGGAATCGATGGGGCCAATACATCACAGTTTGCGAAATTGATGATAAAGGAAAGAAGGAGTACCAGCTCTTGCGCTTCCAGTGCCAACGTCGACACCGAGAAAAATGGAGCGAGACGGGAACGGAGTTAACTCAGCGGTGGTCATTTCAACGGCGACAGCGGAAATTGAGGACGGAGGTGGGCTTAACTACAAGGGACAATTAATCACACTTTTTTTTATTAATTTTTTTCCAAGATACCAACAAAAATAAACGTTAATTTTAGGCATGAGCAATCAGATATACGGTTCGGTTTTGGATCGGTTCCATTCGGTTCCGGGTATTTTGGATATTGGGGTTTTGTATCCACATAGGAACCGTTAGAGTTTCGGATCTGTTCTAATCGGTATCAGGTCGGTTTCAGTTAATTAGTAGTACTAGTGACAAAGTGATACAAAATGAGCAAAAACTAAAGAGTTTGAACCTATTATTGAAAGTGACAGAAGATATGATCCAAAGACAAGTTGTGAAACACCAAAGTCTTAAAATAGTAGATAATGAAACAAGTTCAAACTTCAGAATGCAAATAATCTAAAACAGTAGATCGAACTCAAACATTCAAATACGAAAACAATAAGAAATGATACGAAAACAGTAAAAAATGTTACGGAAAATGAGTCCATCTTGTTCTCTGACTCCCCCCCTTAAGGGATATATGCATATATATCTATGCATTAATTTATGTTTCAGATATTTTGGGTACCCATTCGGTTCTCGGTTCGGTATCGGTTTTGTTCCGGTTCTTTTAGTTCTAGACATATAAGACCCATCGAGTATTCTTAAAAGTTCGATTCGGTTTCGGTTTGGGTAATTTCGGGTCGGTTTCAGTTCAATTATTCGGTTAATTTTTCCCAGCCCTAGTTAATTTAGTTCGATTATGGTAACACAAAGTCACAAACTACTAAACATTTAGTTTAACATTTTAAGGAAGAAAAAAACCTAATATTAAAAATCTCTGGTTAGCTGAATTTCAATCTTAAAATCGGCCCATAAAGCATGTTTATTGATAATTAGACTAGATAAAGTATAAAACATGAAGAATATCATAAAACTTTTAAGCATCTATATTACCATAAATATTACCTACGAATCTTGCCTTGAAAATGATAAAGTGAAAGTACAAGGAGAAGAGGAAAGAAGAAAAGCTTTTTTCTGAGAGTGAAGACAATATGACAATTTCTTTGAGTTATATTCAAACGGGTTTTATAGTTGGAAATGATCTGGAGATGAGGATAGAAAATGAGAATAGACTCGAGACGAAGATAAGAGAAAAATGAGGGTAAACTTTTTTTTATCTACTTTGTGGAATGAGAAAGAAAAAAAAAGAAATTGGGATCTTTTGTGTTTTGGTTTATAACTTAGGCGCAAAGTGAAAAGAATTTAGTAAGTGTTGCCGTTTCTGAGATAATTGGTGCAAATAACACTTTTTGAAAAACCATGTATGAATTTGGCACTTTCATGATTTTAGTGTCATTTTGACACTTTCTAACACTATTCATCACGGTTTTGCCTTCTCAATATTAGAAAATCACAGTTTTGCAATTAGTCTATCTTCCTCACACAAATGTACGCGTACACTCACACTTTCTCTCTCATATTCATGTTTTTTTTTCCTTTTACATTTATTTTCTATTATTTCTTCTTACTATTTTAATAAAATAAATATTTCTTTTATTTTTCAAACATAATTTTTTTTTTCTAAATCTTTCTTATTCCATATTACCATATTTTATTTCAATTCTAAGATTTTAAAATATATAATTAAATATTTTCAATTAGTGTATATATAAATATAGTGTACATATGTTTTACATATATGATATACATGTATATATATAAGTAGTTGCATATACATGTACATGTTCATATAAAATTTTACGTATGTATATATGTACACATAAAATTTTATGTATGCATGTTTCATATATACGGTATATATCTACTGTTTTTATGTACATGTACATAAAAAAAATTGTACGTGTGTATATGTGTACACACCAAAGTTTATGTATACGTGTTTCATATGTACAAGATATAATATATGTATTTTAATGTATAAGTACAACTACATGTACATCCATGTATGTTAATGTATAAGTACATCTACATGTACATCCATGTATTTTAATTTATAAGTACATCTACATGTACATCCATGTATGTGTATGTGTGCATATACACATATATATAAATATGTATGTGTACATGTATATACAACTACTTACATGTACATCACATGAATCTGTACGTGCATGTACGTATATACATATATACAATACATCATAATTATGTGTACGTGTATGTGTCCATGTACACACGTACATTATATACAACTACTTATATATATATGTATATGTATAAACTATATCAAAATGGATATAGAACTGTAAAGAAAAATAAAGTTAACAAGAATGTGAAATTATTTTTATTTTTACTACTATTAAATATAAAATATATAAAAATTAAAGATAAGGAGAAGTGGAAATAAAAGAAAAACGAAAAAATAAAAAAAATAAAAAAAGGTTGCGTGGAAGGGGGAGGTGAGATGAGAAAAAGAGTAGTTTTGAGGGTAATATAGTCAATTCGCGTCAGAAAGTGTTATGCGCGCAAATATTTTAAATTAAGTGTTATAAATACAGTGAAAATCTTCAATAAGTGTCATATGGACCAATTATTTTGCCATTTCTTATGATTTTAGGCTTGAAAATGATAATTTTAGATTCCCACTTAGTTAAATTCAAGTTTAGCGTTTATTAAATGCTATCATATATAAGTCGAATCCACCGAATCACTTTTCATAGCACTTACGAAAACTTAGCTATGATAATGTGCTATCAATAAACGTTTTTTTTTTGTGAATCTTCGACCAATTATGATGTTAAAACACATATGTTCATTTAGGTTCGTTAAAATCTCTGACTAATTTTATGTGAATTTTACACATTTTTCATTTTGCCTTGAGCTTTTATGATTGTGAAATTTTTGTAGAAATTATGTTGCTGAAATCACATATGTTCACTTCACTTTTTGTGAACTTTACTCTATTTTTTTTCATTCTTCCGAATAATTTTGAAACCTCACTAGTTTGATTCATGTTAATTTTTTTTATATCTTGCCTGTTTTAGTATTGTCATGACCAGAAGTAATGTTTCGTGTGTTGTGATATATCATGGTTTTTACCCGTTTTTAGCCATGATATAAGTATGTTTTTAGAGTCTTTTTGGTGTTTTCGTATTGTTTTAGAGTCTTTACAGGTTTTAAGTCATTTGGAGCATAACTTGTGATTTTGGAGCATTTTAGAGCAAGAAGGAATAAGCTATACAAGATTTGAAGTCGGATTGGAAATCCAGCCTTGGTGTCGATCAACACCATTTCTGGGTGTCGATCGACACCCGATTGTGACGAGCAAATAATCAAAGTTTGAAGATTTTCGTTTTTGCGCGAAAGGTTCCAAAGTTTACAAGTCCGGCCCAATACGTTTTTAGACCTTATATATATGTTTTCTAAGCCATTGTTTAGGCTATGCTTATTATTCTATTGAGATATAGCAAGAGATTGATTCAGACCTTTTAGGGAGACAAGTTCAAACTCTTTCCAGAGATTTCTTTGAACCCTTTTGTATCTCTATCTTTATCTCTTTAATGCAGTATTATTCAGTTATTGTGATGTTTGCTATTGCTATGTCTGAGTAATCTATTAGTTAGGTTTAGGGTTTTTCAAAGGCTGATGATAAATTGTTTAAGAATTATATTACTGTTGGGATCAATCTAATTTGTGTTCTTCACCTTGATAATTTTAATTATGCTTTAGGATTGATCACCCTGATTTAGATATCATAGGTTAATTGATAGATGCGAAAGCATTGTTAGTTATCTGGATTAATATCATAGGTGAGCAAAATAACTATTCGCAAAGAAATTTGGCTTAATGATTTTGTGAACAAATAGAAATTGCTCGTTAATGCTTGATTAATTTTATAGAACTCACAAAGAAATTTAGTTTTCTAGGATTTAGTCATAGATAGCTTCTGCAACGAAAATGGATTAGTTTGAAAATTGTTTTCGAGTTCTAGAACGGTTCTTAATAAATATCCCGACAGTAATTTAGTGCTTCAATTTAAAGTCATGCCTGCGAAATACTCGATGCCTAGCGCTTCATCTTATTGATTTAAAGAACAACTATCATTGTTTGCTTGCTTTATTTTATTGCTTTTTCATATAAATATCATTCTCTTAGCTTAATTTGAAATTGGAACTTTATTGTGTGATTTCATTCCCTGTGGATTCGATCCCTAAATATTACTACGATCTCTTAATTTGAGAGTGTAGCTTAAGGTAAATTTGAGCATATCATGTTGTTGTTTCGAAATATCCAAATAATTTATGTGAATTTTACTATATTTCTTTTTTCATTCTCCTGAATGATTTTGAAATCTCAACAGTTGGATTCATGTTAGAAATCTTCTTATCTTGTCTATTTAAGCATCGTCATGAATCATCGGTTAGTGTTTCATATGTTGTTGTTTTGAAATATCCGAATAATTCTTGTGAATCTCTTTTTTTTGTTCTCCTGGATGATTATGAAACCTCATTGGTTTGATTCATGTTAGAAACCTTCTTGCCTTGTCTGTTTGAGCATCGTCATGAATTGTGGGTTAATGTTTTACGTGTTGCTGTTTTGAAACCTAAGAATAATTTTATGTGAATTTGACTCGTTTTTTCTTCTTCTCCCAAATGATTTTGAAACTCACTCGTTTGATTCATGTTAGAAATTTTCATGTCTTGTCTATTTGAGCATCACTATGATCATGAGTTAATGTTTCATGTTTTGTTTCTTTGTTTCCAATATTGCTTTGGTTTTTGGAACTCGGTTTGATATTTTGTTTTTCTTAGTTTCAGTGCAAAAAATGGACAATCGCATGGAAAAATCAACACCAAAGAGAAGCATGAGAGTTACAATCGGCCAAGGCATGGATCGGAAGATGACAAGCAATACGTCGACTTACATGATGTGGAACAATTGTTCATTAACTTTTTAACTAACACATCGAATTATTAAGACGATTGACTCATCAATACTAGATGAGAAGATATAAGAAGCCTCAGATCTTCAACCAATCTTTCACTTCTTCTCTTGTCGTCGCTATAGTGACAACAAAATCTTTTAGTCTTCAACTTTATCAAGTCTTCTTTTGAGATCCTCTAGTTGGTAAGAGGGCTTCCTAAGCTTGTGATTCCTTTGCGTTAATGACCACTGCCCTATTCATGTCTCGCTCCATTTTTCTCGGTGTCGACATTGGCACTGGAAGTGCTAGAGCTTGTGATTCCTTTGTTAACGCAACGATGTTATTTCAACGGCGAAGGCAGAAAGCACAGGACAAATGGGGTTTAAGTAGAAGGGACCATAAGGCTCACTTCTTTCCTTTTATCTCATCACATTTTTTACTTTTTATTATTTTATTTTGAGTGGCGATTTTTTGATCAATTTTTTTTCCATATCGCAACAAAAACACGTAAATTTAATTCTATTCTGGTAATACAAACCACTAATGTATTTAATTTCACATTTTACCATTAAAAAATCAACTAAGTATATGGGAAAGTAACATTAACTATTTATTATAATTCATCAACTCACTAGAACATGTAAGTAGCACCAGTGCTGGCCTTGACTTTTCGAAGGCCCAAAGCTAAAAATAAATTTTGGCCCCTTAATCACGAAATTTTTTTTTAAAAAACAAACGTCTGGGCTGATTCGAACCGGCAACCCCTTGGTCTTCTGGCGAGTGACTAGTACCAGCAGAGCTATTCAAGATTTGGTTTCAATAATTGGCCCCTAAAACTAATAACCACTCTGTCGGCCCCAAGCACATGCTTCATGAGCTTCTACTCAGGGCCGGCACTGAGTAGCACACAAACATCCATGACGTCGATGATGCTTCATGTAAACATGTCTAAAAATATGTGAAAGTTATAAAATTTGTGTAAATTTTAAAAATATTTATAAAACAGGATAAAATTTTTTTGTTATGATCCGGGTTTTTACCATCCGACTACTCTCCCAATGTGAGTGAGTAAGTGTAATCATCGAGTAGTTCACTTACCGATTTTAATAGGTCTAAAGCGTGATACCATTTCAACTGACCAAATGGAACGGTTACTTGTAATCTATGGTAGAGGATGTGATTTTATAGTGACAAGTGAATTCCAGCCGGTGATATAGTCGTAACCAAGGACACATAAAGCTATTTCTGACCAAATTTGAGTTACGAATGGGTATTCAAAGAAGATATGGTTTCGTGTCTCCTAGGGACAAAGGCAAAAAGCTGTATCCCGAAGAGACTTCATGACTCCAAAGTAACCATATACGTGAAGCTGTTACGAAACGATAATGAAACCACAATTTAACATCAGAAAGGCACATGTTTTGGTATAGTGTTGGTGAACCAGATGCCACTATGGCGCTCATAGATAATGTTATCAAGTTGATCGTGGGTTCCATGAGCTTCCAGAAGTGGGGAAAAGTATTATGGGAGGCAGAGTTTTGTTAGACTCACTTGCGTCTCAAGCAACATCTTGTGCTCATATGGATTAACTAGTTTAGCCTAGTTTCAAATATGAAAGTAATACGTGGTGTCCGAACCATAAAACCAATATTTATCATAATGTAACTTATGAGATTTGTTTTTGATTTTCTTGTTAATTTTTTTTTGCTAAAACATTTTCTTGTCAAGTTGTTGTGACCATGGTGAATTCTAACATTAACACTTTTAAATTCAACCCAACTCATAACAAGATATAACTCAAACATTTTTGAATTCTAACTCGTATGTACAAAACACTTCCACAAGTAAATTCTTAAATTTCTAAAATTTATCTTTCTATCATAACAAGTTCTATTTACTGGTTAGTTCAAAAAGCAAAGCAAAACAACCCACACTATTCAAAGATTCACCATGAGAAATACTCTTACCTACAAAAACAATGTACTTAATCTTATATCGATGATTTCTAGCAACTTATTAACAAGGGAAAAAACTAGAGCAAAATTTGAAGTGAAATTAAGAAGTATGATTATATCTAAGTTTCACATCTTCTCGAAATCCATAACCGATAATTATCAAATGTAAAACAATATATTTGGTTCTTTACGCTTCAACTAATGGTAGGCCAACATAGTTAAAACGATAGCTGAAACAATTGCCCTTGCTAAAACTATATTTGCATGCTCATCACGAACGTGGTGTGGCTCGACTTTCTTACATATCATCTTCATTTGCCAAACCCTGAGATTTCGTCCAATCCAAATAGAGGATTTACCCAAATATTTGCAGAAGGGCATACCCTATATTTGGTTCTGATATACCCTATATTTTACCGCTTTTCATATCCATTGTCATAAGTTTTCTATACTAATTAATAAACTTTTCTATGAAAAGAGGTAGTTTTCTCGTATATTTGGTTTTTAAGAGTCATATATGTCAAATCATCAAAAATGGCGTGAAAACGAGCAAAATGAGTATTCTTTACTCTACAATAACTTATCAAAGTTAAAGGAGCCAATCCAAGTTCTCAAAGTTCAAGATTTCACAATTCTTCAAGTTGGACAGAAGGTATATGTCTGAAAGACCACCTTGGACGGAAGACCAAATCAATTGTAATGGCGATGGAAGTTTGCATGACAATAGCCCTTTGAGTTAGATTTCCAATCAAGTTGGAATCACATCAAATGGAGTTATGGTTTAGAAGATTGTTCAAGATTCATTGAAGCCATGAAAAACTGCCTCGAAGGTGAAGCATTTACAAAACGAGTCAAGGCACCAATCTCGGGGTTGGACCGGTACACGTGACCATGGCCAAACACGAGAGGAGCATATGGCCCAGACCCTGGACACGTTCCCGTGTCCGGTGCCACCGTCCGGTGTCGTGGCCTCATTTAGGCAGTTATCGATACAAAGACTAGGTACCACAAATCAATAATAAAAATGTATTTTTGTTATCCTCTTTAGTACATTTATATGTTTTGTTAAAGAGCTATGAAGGCCATGTTGTTCTTCTCAAGATTTGTTCTTAGAGATCCATCTATGCTGAGCAGTTATCTATCACGAATCTACAGTTATATCAACTTATCTAGTTGCTCCATGTTTCATAACATGTAGAGTAGTTGTATGTTTGATATAAAGTTATTCTAAAAGTTATTTGTTACATATTTTACATCTTTATTGAGTTTGTTTCTAGATTGATTCTTTATCTTTACTCGTGCATAATGCTTGATCTAGCTTAGCTACCTAGTGATCGATCTAAGGTTGGTATAGATTCCAAAAGCTTTTATACCGCCAGATCAAGTATTTGATAGGTTAGATGTCTTAACAATTTATCCGATTAGTTAAGGAGTTTAATGAACAACCGAATCTCAATCTTAATGCATGATTTCACCTTGTAATAACTATCAAAAGTTGAGTCTATTAGGGTAGAAATTGTAGGGTTCGCAGAATCATAAGGGGAATGAATCTATCTTAGTGATTTGAGTTCTAGAACACTAGTTGCATCTCTTTAAAACCCGGTGTAATTCATATTGCATAAGTCCTTTTGAATATATATATATATATATATTTTACTGAATAACTTTAACTAAAAAAAAAACCGAAATTAGTAAACAAAATAAAATAAAACTAAATAAATATACTTACTAGTGGGTTGCCTCCCACTCAACGCTCATTTTCAGTCATTAGCTTGACTGTGTCAGGGCTTAGGCGACAACTGCATCGTCCGGAGGAACAATTTGACCTGCTGGAATCTCGGCTTTCGCCTAATAATGTTTCACCCTTTGGCCATTGACAGTGAATGAAACAACCATGCTTTTTTTAACATAATAATTTCTACTGTGGAAAGCATTAAATCATTCAACCAACTAGATAATCTAATAACTCCATAAAATAACAATTGATAATCTAAAATACTTCAAATAGAAAACAAATACCAGATTCAGGAATTAATAAATATTTAAATCTAGCAATCTATGACAACGGGTTCACTAGACTAAACAACAACATACGACATCCTATCATCCTCTTCTTAACGCCTTGATTCCGCGATCACATTTTTCTTTTACCTGCAACACATGGAAATAAAAGTTGCGTAAGTATTTGATAAATACTTAGTGAGGTGCTCATCCCGCCAACCGGCGTAACAAGCAGGCTCAAATAATCATTACCACAACCAGTATAAACCAATTCCACACATAGCATTACTCAACGATACATAATTAACATATTTCGGGAAAATAGGGGTGCGTGTCGAGCGACACCACATAGGCGTCGATCGATACGACCAAAAACTCTACGTCGAGCGACACCATGAAGGTGTCGATCGACACTCGGCAAATCTTCTTGTCGATCGACACGCCTCACTGAAACGCCGAACCGAGTCTTTCTCCTCTCGAGACTCGATTCAGGTTACACGAGTCACAACACCATGCATGGAAATGATGAACACAATATACAAAACACCAACACAGTAATCAATGAGTACACACACAATCAATCAACCAAAACATAACAATTCATCTTCATAGCCTAGAAACCGCGGTCACAACTCACCTTGGGTTTTAGGAATGAATGAAAAACAGATTTGAACGCAATAAATCACACGAACCAGACCTTCACGATCCAATTCCCACGAACCCGGACGAAACACCCACAAAATTCTAACGAACGGATGATTCTAACGATACTAAACACGAAGAAAACGGTTTCGGAGAATTTCTTTGCAACAATTCACCCAAAATACAAAATCTCTCTCTCAACTCGTTCTTTTTCCTATTCCCCCGATGGCATAGTTCTCCAAGAATTTGTAAACGCAAACCCTAGGGTTAAATCCCTAAACCGAGCCAAAAAATCTTAATTAAAAAGTTAATTACCCGGTTCAGAAAATGCATGTGTTGAGCGACACCAGAATTGTGTCGATCGACACCAACAAAAATCCTCGTGTCGAGCGACACAGGTCGATCGACACACTCCTGTGTCGCTCGACACGCTCCTGTGTCGCTCGACACGACCACCAGAAATCACATTTCTGGTTCGCGGATGTTACAGTGAACTCCTTTCCTTCTGAATTGATCAGGACATCTGCTCCATGAGGTCTAACTTCCTTGATTGTAAAAGCACCAGACCAACGAGAACGTTATTTTCCAGGAAAAAGTTGTAAACGAGAGTTATAAAGGAGTACGTGGTCATTTGGTTTGAACTTCCTGGAGATGATCTTTTTATCATGATACGCTTTAGTCCGCTCCTTGTACAACTTGGAGTTTTCATAAGCATGATGTCGTATCTTGTCCAGTTCATTCAGTTGAATCAGACGTTTTTCTGCAGTTGGCTTAAAGTCGAAATTCATTTGTTTGACTGTCCATGCTGCCTTGTGCTCAAGCTCCACTGCAAGATGGCATGCTTTTCCATAAAGCAAATGAAATGGCGTTGTACCCAAAGGTGTCTTCAAAGCAGTCATGTAGGCCCTACCCGCGTTATCTAACTTTGCAGACCAATCTCTTCTGGTAACTCCCACTGTCTTCTCAAGAATCTCCTTGATTTGTCGATTCGAAACTTCTACTTGTCCGCTTGTCTGAGGATGATAAAGAGAAGCCACACGATGCAGAACACCGTACTTACTTAGAAGGTTAGAAAACACCTTGTTGATAAAGTGTGGGCCTCCGTCACTGATGACAATCCTAGGCACTCTAAATCTAGGGAAAATAATGGTTTTAAACAGCTTAAGAACCACGACAGAATCATTCTTTGGACTAGCAATCGCCTCAACCCACTTGGAGACATAGTCCAGAGCAACCAGAATGTACTTATTCCCATAAGACAATGGGAAATGACCCATGAAATCGATGCCCCAGCAATTAAAGACTTCAACCTCAAGGATGAAGTTTTTTGGCACCTCATGTCGCTTGCTGATTTTCCCTTTCCTCTAAGAAGCATCACACTTAGAGATGAAAGTGTTAGCATCCTTGAACATCGTAGGCCACCAAAACTCAGCTTATAGAACCTTAGCAATCGTCTTGAACGTAGCAAAGTGACTATCATACTCTGAACCATGGCAATGAAAGAGCACGTCTTGAACCTCAGCCTCTGCAATGCATCTTCTGTAGATACCGTCTGAACAATGCTTGTAAAGGTAAGGTTTATGAACGGCTTCGGTGATGATTTTCGGAAAATTATCCAATATGTCGACTTGGTGTCGATCGATGCTGGAAATGGTGTCGATTGACACCTTGGTTTTTGCGATTTCTGAACACTCGTAGAAAGTGGGTGTCGATCGACACTCACTCCTAGTGTCGATCGACACTAAGTTCTGTGAACCACTCTCGACGAAATTTACACGTTTTTCCAGCAAGAAATCGTCTATGGAGACTTCATCTTCAATTATGATCCACAAGAGATGATCAGCTACGCCGTTCTCAACTCCCTTCGTGTCTTTCACCTAAATATTGAACTCTTGAAGAAGTAGAATCCATCTTAACAATCTCGGTTTTGCATCTTTCTTCTGTATTAAGTACTTGAGTGTTGAATGATCCGTATGAACTATCACCTTAGAACCGATCAAGTAAGGACGAAACTTTTCGAATGCAAACACCACAACCAACAACTCCTTCTCAGTAGTCGCGTAATTTCTCTGTGCTTCATCAAGTATTCGACTTGCATAGTATATAGCATGAAGCTTCTTGTCCTAACACAGCTCCAACTGGAAAGTCACTAGCATCACACATGATCTCGAATGGTAAATCCCAGTCTAGAGGTTGCACTATAAGAGCACTCACTAGAGCCTTCTTAATCTGCTCAAAAGCTGATAGACATTCTGCAGAAAACTCGAACTTGACATCCTTGCAGAACAAAGCAGTTTTCATGGATTCAACACGAATCTTGGGACAAGGTTCTTTTCGGCGGCCGGAGTATTGATGAGATAGCAATTGAGCATACATTAGACGAACAAAGAAGTGCCAAAAATATACCAAACCGAAGTGCATCGATCATGAGCCCAATTGTATCTTTTAATTATTTGTTTTAATTGAAATATTGTTAATAATGTGAGATTGAGTCTTCCTTATAATTAGGAACCTATCTCTACACTTTCCCATTTCCCTTAGTTATAGGAATCGTGGATTCCAATCTCTTTTATATTGTTTCTATTTAAACTAATGAAAAAACCCCAACGAGTCCCATAAAGCCCCAACTAAATAATGTATTTTTTCGTTTAATACATCTTAGTCTCTTATGTTTTATGTATGGCAGAATATGAGTGAAATGGCCAAATCTTTGACCAGCTGTTATTATACAAGAAGACAAGGACATCGGGCACATAATCAGACAAAAGATTTCTCAAAATCAAACATATGCCATAATATTATTTGTCTTTTTTTTTTTTTTTTGTCGACTATTTGTTTTGTTTTGTTTAAAGTCATGATAAAGCATCGCAATACAAAAACAGGGGATAAAAGAGAGCGGGATTTACATAGTCGCTCACTTAGGTGGTGGATATGGCCCGCGCTAGCGAGCTTCTTCTTCTTGTTTTCAGAAGCTTTTTGATTGTGGAGGAATCGCTACTTTGAACTCGATCAGAGCTGCTTGGCGATGCTGAGTCTGTAATAAACATACATAATGTGAGTAAAAATAACCATCACCTTGATACTAATACAGTACACATTAGAGAAAGAATAATCAAAATAAATGGACACGTTGATGGCGACTGAGGCTTGGCCGTAGTAACGATATCAGACGACAACTTTTCCTGTTGTAATTAAGAATCAAATCAATAAAATTACAAAAGCCCAGATGACACAACTTTTTCAAATCCGAGTTGCAAAATTATATATGAAAAGAAGAGTATATAACCTTAATATCAGATTTATCAGAGTCGCAACGATTCCCAACGATTCTTAATTGACACAAACGCATTTATTTCATCAGGGCCACGCAGACCAGTCGTTGTTGGTGGAAACTTAGGCTTTTGCCAAGGGCGAGGTTTTCCACCAATCATGCCTCTTAAGGGAATACCTCGGCTTTCCCTCCGCTTACCCATGACAACTTGAGGATACCGGGATCCCTAGTGTGTGTATATATATATATATATATATATATATATACTAGGCGGATGACCCGTTCGGTCCCCAAACGTCGGGTTGTTAAATAATTAGTTGGTTTATGGTGTTGTATTCGGAAAATAGACTCGGTGTGCATTCAGTGAATGAGCAAAATGTAGGAAATGGTTAACGGACGCAGGGAAACATATTAGCGGTTTATGGAACGTGTATGATTTAGTTTGAAAAAGTAGGGAACGGAGGTTAGATTGCAGTAATTGTATTTTCACAATGTAGTAATCGGTCCACAGAGTTAGTGGAACAAATTTGGAAAGTATATGACTCGTTTATAATAATTGTATTTCGAAAATGTAGTAACCGGTCCACGAAAGCACGGGAACATAGTATTTTTATTTCGAAAGTACATAAAGTTCAAAACATATTGATGATTTGAGGAACGAAACTTGAAGGTGTTCTAGATGAAAAACTCAAAGGTGTTGTAGGGGAACGTATTATGTAATTAGTCAATTGTGGAGTTTTGTCAGAAGTTTGATCAACCAATTTCAATAATTCAATTGCGTTGGTGGTACTAATGACCAATAAATAAAAGTAAAATGGTATTAAGGTAATGATCGATAAAGAGATGTAAAATGTTATTACAATAATATCCGGAAATTAGAAAAGTATTCAAGCAACTACAAATATAAACTTCAACAATCAATCCGAAATTTCTTCAGAAGTTGAATCTTTGCCCTATAAAAAAGGAATTATAGTATTATATTACAACCTATTATATAATACAAAAAAAGAAAATGACACAAATTATTACCTCACTACAATTCAAAGCTTCATGCAGATTAATAAACTTCAAGACTGTATGAGGGTATTGTTGGGCAAGACGATTGAGAAAATCACTTTCATTCATCGATGATTGAGAGGAACCTTCAAAGTTGTTATTAAAAACAGAAGAGATTATTTCTGGAATAGGAGCAATTTGTTCAAAACCCAAACGACTCCAATCCTCAGGTTTAGATTCCAAACATCGTATTTTCTTCTCCAATTTCCTCTGCTTGATTTCTAGTTTTTTTTCCCCTTGATTATCCTCTTATGAGAGGCCAAGGCACAATGATATTTTTCAACGATCTAAAAAGATACCAAACAAAATTAATTCCTGAACTATGCTTAAACACCTACTCTAAGTTTACGAAAACTTACCTTAGTGACGAAAACTTCTGATTTATTTGGTGGATGATCTTGACGATCAGCATACAAAATCAGAGGAATTGTTAAACCTTTTGGTTGAAAGACAGAAGAACTGTGAACATAACGGTCGATTGTTATTTTACGAACCGATCCACATTTTTTGGAAGCTTTTGAACGGATTTGCGAAGCATTTGAATTGCAAGATTCAATAGCAACACTGGAATCCATTTATTCAAGGATAAGATATTTTGTGGGAATAATAAAAAAATTTCGATGATTTGGTAAAGTAAAATACTCAGACGGTGACCGTCTGACCGAGACTAATGCATGAGAAATATATAATCAAAATTGGAAATATAAAAAGTCATGAAAAGGAAACACAATATGTTTGGGTTTGATAAATATTGAATATTAATCTATATAATTGTTTTTAAATCCATTTTAGTTGGCCAATTATAACTAATAGAATGTAAAAACATTTTAGTAACCTAAATGGAAAACGAATATAATAAATATTCATAATATTTATCTGACCAAAACGAATATAATCGATATTTATCTTTATGATTATGTATGCATTAGTTGCATTAGAACATATAATAAAATATCCCTCAGTTGCGAAAAATATGTTTTTCAAACTATTTATGGTTATAAATAATTATTAACCTGTAAATTACAATGTATGAATCTTAAACGTTGTAGGAAACATTATATACAAATGTGTTTGAAAGAGGAAAGATATTTACAATGAGAGATAAATTATTATTAAGATCGTTTGCTAATTTGGAAATATCAATATTATTAATCGATTCAATTTTTTATAACAATATTAAAATGATAATATAAAACTATTCCTTAATTAGCTTCTTGGTTCTGATCCTTCATCATCTCCATTGCATCTTCAATGATCTTTACTTTTTCCATAAGATTCTTCACGTCTAGTCTGGTTATATTAGCTCTTATTGACTGTTTTAGGTAGTGTGATTTGAGTCTGACTTCGTTCCATTTGAATTCTTTATCGATTTTGCTCTCCTCCACTTCACAAATTCTGTTGGAAGAGAACTTTAGGTCATGTAGCTTTAGAAATCTTTCCCAAAGGAACTTGAATTCTTCATCTTCGATTTGGCGATTTTTATCCATTTTCTCAATGAACGCCTTTGCTTTTGTTAAAAAATCTTCCTTCAATTGCTGTAATTTCGTTGGATCCATTTGTGTAGAAGCAAATTTGAAAGGTTAATGTATGGAGAATTTATGTGTTTTACTGAAATGAGAACTTAGCCTATTGCAAGATCTTATTTTTATATGCTTTACACATGTTAAGGGAAATAAATAATTATTTCCAATGACAATAAAGTGTTGTCATTCAAACATCCAATCAAACAGAAATGGTTCACTTAAGAAAGTAACCGAGAATAAGGCATGAGAAATATAGAATAATGAGACTTGGGAATATAAAAAGTCATGAAAAGGAAACACAATATTAATTTTACTTTATTTCTAGTAATGAGATTTGTAGTCATTAATTTCTTGTAAGTTCTGTTGATATATTAACTGGTAGGAAAGATTATTTGTTAATACCGAATATATCATTAAATTATTGTTAGTCGATTGAATTTTATCTAACAACATTAAAAAATCGTAAAATACTAAATTCTGTTGTAAATATTCGGAATACATACCGAATATTTTGTTTTGGTAACTAAATTTTATATATTTTCTGAAGAAACAAAAATTGTAAACGAATTCATTAACTATGCTTTATAAATAAGCTTATATTTTTGATCCTTCAAACAATTTGTGGAACCACATTCTTATATATAGAAATTAAAATAACTAATATTATGTTTTCCAAATAAAAGTACAAAAACAAATAAAAACGACTACTAAAAGTACTAAGCAAAATACAATAAAGGCCGAGTAAGTTCAAATATTACATAATATGTGTAGGGGTCGGATTCCACCCCCTGAAGATCACCAGAAGAAAATGGCTAAGTCTGGGAGAAGAGCAGCTCTACCGAAGGTCTGTGACGAACCGGCGGTACCGAACCAAACCGACCGGCCCGAGTTCAGAATCTCATCCACTCAGCAGGCCTAATTTATCTCAGCCCACCTAATTGGGCCGAACTGCTAATGGGCCGCCGACCTAGGAGTGCAGCTCACGCAAACCCTAGCCGACTTAGTATACTATATATATGTTGTATCATCCTCTAAAAAGGGGGATCAGGAATTCTAAGCAGAAACCCTTGTATTCTTTTACAGCAACCACACTTAATAAAAAACCTTCTTCTCAACCTTTGTTCTTGATTTCTATCTCTTAAGTTTTGCAGATCTACCGCGAACCCGACAAATTCTAATTGTAGGAATCCAACTCCCACAATTTGGCGCTAGAAGGAGGGTATTAGCAAAGCTTCACACGCAGATCTCACGAGCAAATCCGAGGAGATGAGCGGTAGCAGCGAAACAACCCAGCGCGACGTGACGAACGACAGCGCCAATCGGAACGAGCCGATGACTCGCGGCGACCAGACGGCTCGCGGCGAGCGGAACGGGGAGGAGCAGGCGCCTCTCAATGGATCTGGAGCGACGGGCCGTCAAACCAACACGACACCGAACCCAGAAGCATCTAATGACCTGAAGGAGATATTGGCGGAGCTGCTCAAGAAATCTAAGCGACAAGGAGCAAACGCCTAACCAAGGATCCGGGTCAACCAGTCAGAACGACAGACGGCAACGCCGATCCAAAGCAGGCGGCTCCCAACAGATCTGGAGCAAGCGATGGATTTGGGGCAACCGATACTCAAACTACCACGAACAGATCTGGATCCACCACGACGACTAACCCACAGTTCGACAACCTGCAGCTCGCTTGATCCTGACAAGCCTCACTTCAACGCCCGTCGGCGCGCTGAAAATCAACGGTACATCTGGCGAGTCTTGCGTCCCCGAGCCGGCGAGTATCGCATCCCCGAGCCGGCGAGTCTTGTGTCCCCGAGCCGGCGAGTTTTGTGTCACCGAACCGGTGAGTCTTGTGTCCCCGAGCCGGCGAGTTTTGTGTCACCGAACCGGCGAGTCTTGTGTCCCCGAGCCGGCGAGTTTTGTGTCACCGAACCAGCGAGTCTTGTGTCCCCGAGCCGGCGAGTTTTGTGTCACCGAACCGGCGAGTCTTGTGTCCCCGAACCGGCGAGTTTTGTGTCACCGAACCGGCGATTCTTGTGTCCCCGAGCCGGCGAGTTTTGTGTCACCGAGCCGGCGATTCTTGTGTCCCCGAGCCGGCGAGTTTGTGTCACCGAGCCGGCGATTCTTGTGTCCCCGAGCCGACGAGTCTTCCATTACCAATCCAGCGAGTTTTATGTCACCGAGCCGACGGTTCTTCCACTACCAATCCGGCGAGTTTTCCATCCCCGAGCCGGCGAATCGTGACTTGTGCCGAGCTTGGATTTGGATCGCGAGCACCGGTTTTCCCAAGCCGGCGCGGGAACGGTCATGGTTTTTGTAAACGACCCGCTCTTGCCGGAGATTCTAAAGACGTGCCACGTTACTTGAGAGCGAACCGTTTTCTCCGGAAACGAGCCACGCTTTCTTGTAGACGAACCGTTTTTGGGATTCGGGAATTCTACCGATTAACCACGACACGTTCTCCGCAACAAAATCATGGGTGAGCCATCTATTCAACCGGATGAGCCGTCGAAGTCTATCGGTTAATCTCGACAGGTTCTCCGCGACAAAGTCACGGCTCAGATTCAACACTCTCACAGCTCGAAAATCAACTTACTAATACAACTCATAAGAATCAACTCGATTTTCACGCCTCCCCGCGGCTCAATTTCGCTTCACCATCCCTGCCGCTTGACTTCAGTTCTAACATCATCATTACATGGGTTTAACTTCAACTCTCTTGCGGATTGGATTCAACTTTATCATCCCTCAAAAGTGTAACAACTAGGCCTCGAACCTATGGATTGTAACGTGACAATTCGGATTGTGTACAGAGGGTAACCAATCATCCCTCAAATTTGTGTAGCCGGTATTACCGAGCCCTTGAGTTATACATATCGTATTAGCTCGGGGATACACGAGACAGCACGGGTCCATAGTGAAAAGAAATAATTTTGAGTTAGCTTTCCAACGCAAGTAAAATAACATCATTTGGAGTTGCGGTTCTCAAGATATACCAAATTTACTGAAGATGTATCAATCTGGAGTAGTCGGCTCGGCACAGCCAGTAGTCGGCTCGGCACGGCCAGTAACAAAGACGTAACGAGCTGATATTTTTACACATGATGCAATTTTTAGTTAGCTTTCCAACTCAAGTAAAATGACATCATTTGGAGTTGCGGTTCTCAAGTTATACCCGATTTACTGAAGATGTATCAATCTGGATTTTTCGGCTCGGCACGGCCAGTAATTGGCTCGGCACGGCCAGTAACAAAGACGTAACGAGCTGATATTTTGATACATGATGCAATTTTGAGTTAGCTTTCTAACGAAAGTAAAATGACATCATTTGGAGTTGCGGTTCTCAGGATAAAGCCGATTTACTGAAGATGTATCAACCTGAATTCTTCAAACCCGAGCTGTAGTAATCGGCTCGGCATGGCCAAGGATAAAAACATACATAGCTGAAATCTGGGTAGGAGATAGATAATCGAGTCAGCTTTTATCCAAAACAATTTTGAAGTCATTTGGACCAATGGTTAGAAAGATACATTGATTATCGGTCCACGGCACAACCGACTATTAGGGTGCCACCGTTCAAACGGTTCGGACTTAACAAAAACACGGCGCAACCGACTATCACAGTAACTACCTGCGGCTCTTTTGATCGCGACGTGCCCATCGGCGGGCAGAAAATAAGCGGTACATTCGACGAGCCAACTTCTCAGCGAGCCGTTGTCTCATCATTCTAGAAAGTGTGCTACGCTTCTTTTAAACGAACCACTTTCTTTGGAGATTTGCAGAAACGAGCCACGTTCCTTATGAACGAACCGTTTCCCGATCTCTACGTTCTTTTCAAAACAAGCCACGCTTTTTATAAGCGAACCGTTTTGGAAATTATTATGTTCGACAGGAATCGATGGTGATTATTATGTTCACAATTCTCAAGCAACAAAAATTTTAATCGACCCACAAATACGTGAAGTTACAGAATTCAAGCACTGGTAATTGTTCTTTATCAAAACACAATGTTCGTTTATTTTGTTAGTTTATATACGTTGTTCTGTCAATAATATAGAAAACAATTAGTGTATATTTTAAGATTTTGAAAGTTTATGTCTAAATATAATTTATCATATATGTGTTTCAGGTTACCATCTACTGTGAATCCAAGTCTCAAAGATTATCCATGGCCTCCGACAATGTAACCAATTTAGATTATATTGTTAAAATGAACGCAAATCCATTTTAATAACTTGTATTGGGAAAACATGTAGAATAATTATAAGTTTGCTTTTGTTTTATATATCATAACTTTATTAACATCAGTTTTAAAACGAATTAGTTTGTAAATAATTTAAATTCTTTTGTATTTACAAAATTTGAAATTCAAAAGGAATTAAGAAGAATGACATAGAGAATAATTGATAATTATTAAAATGACAAATTTAACAGATCTAAATCTTGACCTGTAAAAATCCCAACTTGCAAAAATGACCATGATTCCATTACCTATAGTTTATTTAATATTACCAGAATTTATAGAAACTGATGAATATTACTTTCAAACCTGTTAAAGTTTTAATTGAAGTTTGACGAACACTTCTTTGTATACAACATTAATCGTCTTTGTACATGGTTTTCCATGTTTGACTAAGATTAACACCTTCAAACCTTTCTTAGATGTTACTCTAGACACTGCAATATATAGCTGCCCATGTGAGAAACACGACCTCTACAAATATAGACCAACATTGTCCAAAGATTGTCCCTGGCTTTTGTTAATCGTAATAGCATACGCAACTCGTAGAGGCAACTGTCTTCTTCGCATTTTGATGGTGTTAACATCCGATGGTGTTATCAGCATCCTAGGAATATGCACAATATCCCCAACTTTATCTCCTGTAATGACGACAACTTCAATAATGAATTCAGCCATTCTTGTAATCTGTAGCCTTGTCCCATTCATCAAACCTTCTTTTGGATCTATGTTTCTTAGCAACATAACAGGACATCCAACTTTTAATCTCAAAACATGACTTGGCATACCAGCAATGTTTATGCTATTCAAAAAGTCTATAGTGCAAAGAGGATTGTTGGGAGAGCTTGTGTCAGCAGGATCTAAGGATTCAGAACTTAAGAATATTCTTTCCTCACCTATAAATTGATTTTCATAACATTAAGTTAGAATATCAATGTATTTGTATATTTAAATTCAGTAACAAATATTAATATGAAAATAGGTACTAACCTTCCAAGTTATTTAGCATATGCTCATTTATCATATCGACATCGTCGTTGATTGGACATAAAATAGCTCTGGATTGGTAGAACTCAGGATCCGGTAGGGATTTATTATGTAGAAGCCTTGGATCGCCATAAACCTCTCTGGTGATAGTTTGAATAGGATCATCTGCATGACTAATAAGAAAATCTTCAGGTATGTCTATGAGAGCTTCCCTGTCATTAGGCTCAGCCAGTTTTCCATCGCTGACTTTTAATATCCACTCTGAAATTTCTTTAGCATCTTTGGCTTCATCTGGAGGAAGTGTATTCTTCATCAGACGCATATTTTTGGGTAAGATTGTAGACTGTGCAATGATCCCAAATGTAAGATAAATTAAGCGCTGAGATGACTACGTCTGTCCTAGTACCACCATTTATGACATGTAAAATTTGTCTAAACTCCCCTCCGAATACAATGTTTTTGCCTCCAAACAACTTGCCCTCACATTTCCCGCATATGTCATTCAAGTTTCGATCGAGAGATTCAAAACAATATCTGCTCATCATGGGTGCTTCATCCCATATAATCAGTTTTGCTTCCTTATCAACTTTGCTTGATCATATCCCTTTACTATTGAACAGGTAGAGCCTTCATCGGGGGTCAATGGTATACCAAACCGAGAATGAACTGTCCTCCCACCTGTTAACAATAAAGATGCAATACCGCTGGAAGCAACATTAAGTACAATGTTACGTTTTGATCTCACATTAGCAGATAAACTCCTCCAGAGGAATGTTTTACCAGTGCCACTAAATCCGTTCACAAAAAACACACGTCCCACTTCATCATCAACAGCTGAAAGGATATCATCATATATCTGTTTTTGCTCCGGGGTCATCTGTTGTATCCATTTTGCATTATCTTCCCTGAGCTTTTCACGGTCATACCTTTTCTCATCCTCGATCAATGCATTTGATTTATCTTCCAGATTTTCTGGCAAAGAAGGCATAGATCTGTAGAATCCTAATGAGCTACCTCTACTTCTTAAGAGCTTATCAATCTCATGGAGTGCAAAAGACTTCTTCTCATCATCACTCAACAAAAGATCTGCAAGTAATATATATACCACGCAACATTAACCACTTCATAATATAGACACACTATATACAGATAGTTGGATTATGGAAATTAACCTGGACGATGCCATTCCACCCGTTTTTTTAGTTGAATGTCGTCTGATAGTAATTCCCAAGTATTTTCCCATACAACCTCTGGCTGTGTTAAACTATCCGATTCAAGCATAACCACAAATGTATTGCGAAGTTGAATAGCAGTCGCCCACATGCTTGACCTACATATATCATCAATATACTCCTGATCATCATCCAATAGACCCAATTTCTCGCATGCTACCTTGTATGTGGCGCATACGGCGCCCTTCACAGTTCTAAGATCCTCAAAACATGTGGGCCCTCGCTGGTAATTGAGAAGTAGTCTCATATAATAACCATCTTCTATCCTCCGTGGAACATGGTTTATCCTTCCAAGAGTGCGTGCTCTTTTTTTCCTTTGCCTGAATAGCCTCAGTTTAGAGTCATAAATAAAAAACTTTGGAATCTCTTCATAAGTCTTTTGCTTGGCTAATTCATTAATCTTATTCAACTCAAACCAAGCTAAAAACATAGAACCTAGTAGTTCTTGCCGATCCATAACCTTTTGAATTTCGTCATCACCTTTGAAATATATGAATTGTTTGGCCTCTGGTGAAAAGATAACCGCTGGACCGAGATGGCTCGGTTATGTATTCCATATTTCATTATTCTCCATGCAGCTTCACATGCAGAAACGTACCTAAAGAATATATATTTTCAATTGTTAAATGACTAAACTAAGAAGTATAATAAATTAATAAAAATACTATATTTGAAGTGGCCATTGTACCTGTAGTCAAAGTAGTCTTTGATCTCATTCCTCTTACTTGCCTCGATATTATGAAGGGGATCTTCCTTGTCTGCAGGATTCCCTTCGGACCCACTCTCAATAACAACCGAAACACGATCTGGCTCTTTCATAATATACTTAAATAAGTACTTAACAGATCCAGATTGGTTGCACCATTCGACATTTATATGAGCTCTGTAACGCAAGAATAAATACTTGTTATACGGAATAACAAATCTATTATTCACTTCAACCTTATTCTTCTCCACTACATGACTTGACTTCCTTCTACGGTAAAGAGGAAAACCATCTTCGTTTATTACCGTTTCTTCAATAAATTTCTTTGGAAAATACTTAGAACATTCACCATCTTCCATACATGGGGCATTCTTGTTATCTTTTCCGCATGGACCATGGAGCATGCCCTCCTTGACAATTTCATAAAGGTCTGGTTCTCGCTCTGGATCAGGAATTTTTGCACAAATGATTTTGTCAATATCTTCCGGCCGAGATATTTTATGTTTTGGTTCCATCCATATCAATATGTGAGCATGAGGTAATCCTCGTTTTTGGAACTCAATAGTATACATTGCTGTAAAAATAAAATGCCAAAAAGGAAGAAGATAAGTTATAGAGTATATGGGCATTATCCAAATATCAACTTAAAAGAAATTATAATGTAAATGATACTTACAACATATGGTCTTCCCAAAGATATGTTTTTTTTTGTAATATCGTCCATAAGGGAGTCAAATTTCATTTTAAAAATCCTGCAAATGATTTCTGGCCTGTCATCAGACTTTAAACCACGTTTTTGGCAAAATCTAGTGATCTCAGGCCACTTCGAATTGCATGTGAACGTGATGAACAAATCTGGAAACCATATTTCTTACATACGGACATTGCATCTTACATACGTGGCTGGAAGATAACTGGCTTTCCCTTGTTCATTAAGATCGGTGTTACCTGTCTCTGATGCCTCAACAACAGAATCATAATTTGCAGCTCTAATACTCGAATTGCTCTTCCTTAAATATGACAGCCGGTTTGTTTCAATTGTTGTGAATGCATCAACCAAAAACTGTTGGAATAGCCTTCTACAATATAATAGTAGCTGAGACTCGTTTGATTTCTCTTGTATGCGATAAGCAAAGAACTGTCGCATACTTATCGTCTTCTTATTCTTCGGGCCTCCTTTGACAATGCCAGTTGTAAAACCATCCGTTCCTCTAGGAAATAGAAGAGGATATTGCAAAGCAAGATAGAAAATATGAACCTCACTTATCCTCTGGTACTGTCCAGATCTTTCGTGAAGTATAATATCAAGGGTTGGCATTTCCATTTGAAAATCTCCAGGAATGATGGCAGAAACCTCGGATGCTGATGGGTCACTATAGGTCTGCCCGTCCTTCTTATGATCACTGATAATTCTCATATGGACGGTCTCCTCAGGTTTCATCTTATAGCGGTCCCTTGCACACCTGAACTGCTGGACATAAGGGTTCACCTTATCTAACATGTCAATGATACTTTTGATGATTTCCTCTTTGAGGGGTGGCTTCTTTTTGTACTTCTCAGCTGATTTCCCATGACTGTAAGTAAAAATATGAAATGTGATTACTAATGGTATAGTAATATAAAAGTTTATTATAATGTGACAATAATATAACTTTATTGTGGAATGTTTCTCTAGTTTTTAAAACACCTCATAGCTTCTTGTCGATGACGCATTTTGTTCTCGGTATCCACAATATACATCTGAGAAAACTTGGGAACTTCTCCTGGTTGACAAACTAAATTTTTTATCTTGTGATAATTCTCTCCGTGAATTGTAAACATTTGAGGACCTCTTCCAGGCGCAACACCTTCATGTACCTTCCCTCCAAGCGATGTGAATGAAAATATCATGTTGTACGCCCTTATATTTTCTCTAAAATGTCTGCTAAGTGGATCATCACTGGTTAGGAGAACACGTAAAAGTTCTGGCCAATCTTTAAGTGCAGGTAGCTTCACTTGTCCCTGAATATACCGGTTTCTTGCGTGTATTCAACCGCTCCCCGATCCAAAAAATAGCTCTATAATATTGGCATGCGTGATTTGGATCACTATGATCAAGACAGGCTGAAGGCAAGGCAAAAATATGTATAAAAATCGAATTTAGATATTAATACAATTGATGAGTATGAAGATTATACCAGATTTGGAATGATTCACATTATGCGAAAATCCAGATATTCCGGAGAAAGTCTTCTCTAATAACAACATCTTCATCTTCATTTTTGTAATTGAGTTAATACAAATTACACCTCCTAGAATTTCATCTGTAATAACAACATCTTCATCTTCATTTTCGGATTGTTCATCGACAGTATCTTCATCAGTGTATATCATATCATCCTCTCCATCTTCTAATTCAACTGAAACATACATTACCAAATTGGCATGGATATAGTGTTTATCAATAACTGCTTTATTGTAGTTAATATGAAGTTACCAGTAACAGGGGTAAAATTATATTCATCCGATGGATATGGTATGCCAGAATGCTGGAACCTGCCACTTTTAGTACATGGTGTCCTAAATGAATCATCTGCCTGGACTGTAACTTCTTCAAATGGATTGTCAATTTGACTGACTGTAAAAAAGTTGACACCAAGTTTTTAACTGAATTATTATCAACAAAGACAAATGCAATTAATTATAAAGTGTTTTTATTTCTGCAAAACATACCCAGAGTAGGGAATCCAGTAATTCCATAGGACATGTCTATTAAGTTGGCATTGCTACCATTCATGTTTTTAGAAATTGGGGTGATAAAAGATGGGTCTTCTTGTATGAGAACTTTGTTTAAACTGCCGTCAGTTGGTGTCACTGTAACACAATGTGTGCAGTTTTAATGACCAACTATGATTAATTTCGTCGCAAATATATTGGACCTACTACATGGAATTAAAACTTTTTAAGTGTTACAATTAACTTACGAAAGTTAAATTCCCTGGCTTGCACTAAATTGCTGCTTGATGCATATAGTTCTGATGTTGTATACCTTGAAGTTATATTACTACCTGGTGTACCTATACAAATTAATGATAGTTTTCATCAGATACAACTATTTGTGTGTTATTTTTTATATAGATATATACATAAAAACATAAAGGCATCAACTAAGAACAAATATTATTAACCTAGTATAGTTAGTCCATATACATGACTTGGAGATTGATCTTGAATATTACACCGCCTAACAGCCAATCTTTTAGACCGCCTAACTGTGCTGTCATTATTGCCTGATATGAGAGTATTATTCAAGGCCAGATTTAATGTTATTTGCTGCACAGGGGACTTAAAAGACAAAACTTAAGTGAAAATAAAACCAATAGATTTATAGTTTTACCATGTTTGAGCATGTTTGATGGACTCATTTACTCCATTGGCATGCCCTAATATCAAAAGTATATAAACACGATTTATCAGACATGCTCAAACCAAAATCAGAAATATTGTTAAACCTACACGGCGATCGTCCAACTAATGATTTTAGCAAATAATGATTCTGATAAAAGGGTTTGTAAATTTACCTGGGGTTTCCGAATATTTAAATCCAACCAAGTTTGATTTGTTAACCGGTATATTTGTCTAATCTTGGAAAACTCTGTCCAAGCTGCATTTGACACGCACATCATTAAAAGCACGATTGGACAAACTCTTATTCTATGCAGTTGGACTCCCTCTCTGTCGTTTTTCATTTTCTTTTTCTGTACATTGATTTTCATGTCACGGGAGAAGGCAGGTTCGGCCTCGTGGCCGACCGCGACATCGGCCTCGCCTCGGCCCAGCGAGCGAGCACGGCCTCGGCATGGTGGCTGACCACGACTTCGGCCTCGCCTCGGCCCAGCGAGCGAGCACGGCCTCGGCATGGTGGCCGACCACAGGCTCGGCATGGTGGCCGACCACAGGCTCGGCATGGTGGCCGACCGCGACTTCGGCCTCGCCTCGGCCCAGCGAGCGAGCACGGCCTCGGTCTCGCAGCCGACCGCGGTCTCGGTCCAATGACCAAACATGGCCTCTGCCCAATAACCGACCGCGTCCTCTCTCCAATCATCGATCACATCCTCGACCTAACAACGTAGAGGTAACCTGAAGCCCGGTCTAGACACGAAGCCCTGATTGGTGTGTCCGACTCCGTGAAGACTTAGGAGGCTGTGCCGACTTAGAAAACTATAAATACCTCTTTTGTACAAACCCTAAGGGGATCCGCAATTTTTCACATACATAAGCTTTGTACTCAAATTTACGCAACAATAAGAACAACTCTTTCTCAATCTCTTGTGATCCCTAGTTAACATAGAAATCTCTAAATTCTCCTCACGAACTCTTACAAATTTAGTTGTGATGGTTTCGACCCCCACAATTTGGCGCCGACTAAGGGGATCAGAGAGTTTCTAACACACAAAAGCTAGGGTTTCACAACACCATCACCATGTCAGGAAGCAACAGCAGAAACAGCGAAGGATCCTCGTCTCACAGAAACAACGAGGAAAGAGAGAACTCCGTGGAGAGCACCGTGCCTTATGCCGCTAATAACCCCACGGATCTCACGGAGATCGAGCAGATGCTCGATACTCTCATGAGGAAAGCTGAGGATCAGGAAAGGAACATGGAAGCAATGACTAACGAGCTGCAAGCACTACAGAGAAGGAAGCGCAAGAGGTCCCGCGTCCGACCAACAGATCTCAGCTTTGCTACCCCTCGAACCAGTCGAAGGAACCGAAACGAGGAGCTGTCACCTCGGACCAATCGCACAGCTCCAGAGGACTTGCCTCCACCACCGCCTCGTCGGGAAACCGATCCGACTCCCGAGCGCGTAATGGAAGAGTCAGACGAGGATCTACCCCCTCAAAGACGTCCCCGAGTCAACACAGAGGTCGATCACAATACGGCCGCTGAAGAAGGCGATGCGATCATAGCAGAGCTGTACCGGAGAGAGAGAGAGCGCAGGGCACCGCAGGGCTCCCGAGACGAAAGAGTCGCAGCACTAAAAACCCAGCTGGATCAAGTCGTCTCCGATCTACGGACCACCAAGATTCAGATGTATCGCAGTACGGGATGGGCTCCTGGGGTTGCCTACGTGTTGGAGAAGGCACGTAACACCCCTTTCGCTGAAAACATCTCAGGGGCTAGAATCTCCGATCCGGGATGAATCAAACTCCCAAGCTACGAAGGGACCTCCGACCCTGCCGATCATCTAATGGAATTCAAAGTAGCACTAGGAAGAGCAAACTTCAGAGAAGCCGAGAGAGACGTCGGCTACTGCAAGCTATTCGTGGAGAGTCTCAAGGGACCTGCACTCTAGTGGTTCTACAAGTTGGAGAAAAACTCCATTCATAATTTCCACCAGCTCTCTGAGATGTTTGTGCAGCACTACAACATCTTCGCCGAGCGAAAGATCTACGACGCAGAGCTGTGGACTAACAAACAAGGAGAGAACGAGAGTCTGCGGTCTTCCATGACCAGATTCAAGCACACCTTATCAAAGAGCTTACTATCAACCCTCCAACGACGATTCAAGACGCTCTTCACCGTGCAGCTCACTTCGCCCGAAGCGAAGAGGAGCTCCATGCCAAAAGGGGTGGGAAAACCAAGCAGGTGAGCGAACCCTCTCTGGTTCCAACCCCAGCTGCAGCAAAAAAGGCTATCCTGCCTTCATCCAATACGAAGGAGGAGCAGGTGGAGCTCATAATTACCAAATAGACTCACCTGGATATGGTAGAGGTCGCGGCCGCGGTCGCGGACGCGGCGGAGGGAGCCTCACATGGGTTAGAAACCCGAATAAGTACGACGAAAAGTTGTACTGTGAATTCCACAAGGCGACTGGGCATTCAACTGCGAGGTGCCGTGAGTTGGGACGGCAGCTGGCCGCTAGACTAGCTGAGGCCACCCTTAAAGGGAACATCAGCCTATCAGATTTCAAGCCAGAGGAGAAGGTTCAAAACACCACTGAGGTGCAGATGGAGAATCCCAGGCGACAGCCCCGTGGAGACAATCCCGAGAGCGGAAACCCCCAAGACACAATCAACATGATCATGGGAGGATCGCAGTATTACGCTGACAATGTAACTGCGATCGAGGCTTACCAGAGGCGCACCGAGGTCTGCGCCAACATCTCTGCACCTCCAAGGACAAAGCGTACTAGTGAGCCTATCATCTTTGATGAAGGAGATTCTGAAGGCATTGACAACCCGCATAACGATCTGCTGGTGATCAACTTGACCGTCTACGATTTCAATGTGGCTCGAGTCTTCATCGACACTGGAAGCTCAGTGGACGTTATCTTTAGAGAAACACTCGAGAAGATGAAGATTGACCTATCACTCATCACAGGGCAGCCAAGTCTGTAACGGGCTTCTCAGGTGAGACAACATGGACAAGGGGAATGATTCGCCTTCCAGTTCAAGCCGGAGGTGTCAAGAAGATGGTCAACTTTGCAGTGTCTGATCATCCCGCCATCTACAACCTAATCATGGGAACACCATGGCTCAGTCAGATGCGAGCTGTACCATCAACGTACCACTTGTGCCTGAAGTTTCCAACCAGCAGCGGCGTGCAGACAATTTTTGGCAACCAGAAGGATTCACGCATGTGTTTCTTAGTAGAGAACAAGTTGCGCAACCGTGAAGGGAACGAAGGCTCCGACCCGAAAACACACAAGGAGAATAAAAACGTCTTAATCTCGCAAGGGCCGCAGAAGAAGGCAAGAGCTAATTCCAGTCAGGCGACGCACCTAACCAGCCTCTTGTGAGCAACACCAGTGCAACACCGCACCTCTCCCCACTCGCCGGGTCACTATTTCTAGTCTTCTCCACCAAATGAACTACGGGGCGACTTGATCCCTGCAAAGGGTACGTAGGCAGCCTGTCTTCGGATAGGTTCAGTTGCTCCCCTCCATCAAAAAGGGGGAGGGGATTACATTCCACTTTAGCCTCGTTTCGGACGAGCTCACTCAATCTCCTCCGCCTTCGAGGGGGAGTGAGTGCTTCTCACAGTCTCTAAACGACTTCAGTTCCTTCCTTCGTCTAAAAGGGGGGGGAAATGGGGTACCCGTACGCCACTCCTTGACAAAATCATTGACAACGTCATCGTCAATCACAAACACTCGCCACAGCACTCATCATGAGAACAGCTTGTCCTTTATGGACTAATCAAAGCTTTAATCGAGTAGAGTCGTTTTGCATTTATTGCTGCTGGCCACAACAATAGTGTAGAAATACGAACACAATGACATCCACAACGGATACAGCGCTATATAAGTACCAGTGTTCAGTATTGGGTCATGCCAACTGATCACTAGTGTTCAGTATTGGGTCATGCCAACTGATCACTCAGAAACCCAAAAAACGTCGTTGGTAAAAATGCAGCTGCTAATGACCTCCGTTCGAATTATACCCTGAACGTGTCATTCAGAAACCCAGGATACACTCTGGTCAAAGCTAAGGTGAACTTGTTCTCGGACAAACGTGTCTCGAGAACGGCACCATTCCACAAAGTCCAACAGCAACGTTGGCAGATAGAAAGCGTAAACGCATTCGCATTTTCTCTACTTAACAAAGCTTCATGCATGAGCAGACAAAGCCCCATTCGGGAGGCCCAACGTCAATGTTGGCAAACACATGACAGAAACGCATAAACAGCTCAAAGAATTCCTAAGTATAGGAACAACATCAACAACATCTAAAGCAAGTGCCTGAAACTGAAACCATCGAAGTTCATCATGAACAAAAGCTACAAAGTTATCTCGCATTCTACATAATGCAATGATCCAAAATACAAGCAAGGATACAGACTGTCCAATGCTTCAACCGAAAATCACGAATCCAACAAGAGTTTTCAGAAACAAGAAACTACAAATAAACTAAGTCATAAGCAAAGGAGAATGATCACTCATCAGTCACTCATCCTCATCAGCTACGTCAGCATCCTCTGCGATCTCTAAGGCTTGCCTCACGCTAGAGACAAGCTCATCAAACACGTCACGAGCATCATATATCGGGATCTTCCTCTCAACCAAAAGCCCTGCTACGGTGTCCAAAGTCGGGCCATCAGGCTCACGAAGACGCTCGATGAGCTCCAGGCTCGCATCAATCTCAGCAAGGTCTAGCTGTTGTCCTTCGCTGTCCCCTCAATCTTGGCAAGCAACCTAGCAGCCTGCCCAGTTCGGCAAGCAAAGTCACGAGTCGCCTCCTCCTTGGCCTTAGAAACGGCCCTCCTCAATCTCGGAGTCTCTAAGATTCTTAGCCTCTACTAGCTTGCTCCTAAGCGAAGCGATCTCCTCCTTGTCCTTCGCATGCCTCGAAGGACGCCTTCGACAGCTTCCCGCTCAAATCATCTGACCTCTTCTTCGCAGAGGCGACATCATCCTCAAGAACTTGGATCTCCTCAGCAAGCTCAGCGTTGGCCTCCTGGCCTCGCTAAGCTCATGGTCACGAGAGCGAAAGTCCACCTCAAAACGGAAGGCCATATGATCCAGCTGAGTGGGGAGCTACATACACGAAGG